>JAOTAY010075650.1:0-16621 GCA_025629805.1 Erythroxylum baracoense | reverse complement strand
GGTATGTAATAACTTTTGGAATTGGAAATGTTCTGTGTTTGTAATGGGCCCAAATGGCTATTGAAATTATGATGTTTGTATTGCTATGATTGAAAATGTCTATAAATTAAAAGTGGGCCCAATTTGGTTATTGATTTCTGTATACTATGTTGTGGTTTAAAAAAATTATACTGAATTAGGAATGATTGATTGCTCTAGCGTGCCACCCTCGCGGACTCAAACATCACACCGGATGTTAGGTACGAGTTCTGAGAGTGTGGGGTGTTACACTTATCAACTATGGTAGATAGATTGGTGATGGTCGTGTGTCAACACCCATATGCTACCATAAACTAACTACCACGTATATTACTCCATATACGCTATAGTTGGTGGAGATATGTTTAGATTTTGGGTTATATAAGTGCTCTTTCTTACTCCTTATACCTATATTGATCTATTGGCATAAGTATCTTCTTTACTACTCTTGTTGATGCTTTTATAAAATTAAAATGCTATCCATGTGCATCTGTTCAGTGCTTAAACACCCTCATAGGCCTTAAAATGTCTAGATAGGAGTACGAAAAATTGTGAAATCTTTCTTATCACCTAACACTCTAAGTCCACTTTCTAATTAGGTTATAAATGACCTCACCATCTAGTGCACCAAACTTTGATTAATGAAAGTAGCCCTAGCTAAGTTATGTAAATACATGCCACGAATGAAATAAAATGATATGTGTAAAACTTTGTATGTTTGTAGTCTTTTTTCAAACCTTAATCATGTGTTTAAGACTTAGATTTATGTTATTGTTAGTGTTTATATATGTTTTATTTGGTTATTATTGATTAATGTAAGATTTTAATCTTAATTATATATTTGAAGGATTGTTTGATATGTTTAGTGATAATTAGAGGCAGGAAAATAGAAGAAAAGATTAAGAAAAAGTTAAAGAAACAAGTTTGACTCGATTGTGCATGATCACGCACGATCATGCAATATGGAAGCAGTAGGTTGGAAGCCTCTAGCATAATCGTTTGGCATGATCGTACAACCTAGCACAATTGTGCCAAAAAGTTAGGCAGTCAATGCATGATCATGCAAGGTGATTTCTAGGATGCAATTTTTTCATAGTTTTGATATTTCAAGGATATTTTGGAAGATAGACAAGTAAAAAAACCCTAGATGACCTAAGAGTGTATAAAGAAGTTTAAAATAACTCTTGATGGCTACATAATCATAACTAAAGAGGATATCAAAGCAAGAATTCTCAAGAACAAGGCTACAAAATTTCCAGCTTAAGGTAAAGAAAAGAAGACTTCCATATTTCATTATATAGTTTTTTTCTTATTTCCTTGTTATTGTTAGATATTAATGATAATTAAAATTGGATATTTAGTTACATCTATAGATTGATAAATTCTTTTTATGGAATTACTCTTGAATTTTCTTTGAACTTACATTCTTGTTTTAATGAATATGCTTATGATATTTATCATTTTATAATCAATTTGAATCGAGAGGTAGAGTTGATTCATTTGTGTTTTATTGCATAGTGAAGGCTGGTACCCTAATAAACCTATAAATGCCAAAATAATCGGTAATTGAAGAGAGATCTTAATTGTTTATTCATCCATAATATTGCTTTAAATTCAATTTCATAGTTATAAAGAGTTTTAAAGATTGAGAGATAACAATTCAATTTCTATGTATTTTAATTAAGATTACTTGATTAAATCTTAAGAGAGTGTAATCATAACTATAGGATATCAAGGATCAAATATGATCAAATTAGGAAGGAAAAAGGAAAACAAATAAGGATAGAAGTAATTCCTAACTTACATTATTAATCAATTAATAAATTTTACTACTGGTTAGTGATCGTGTCGTTCGAGCTTTAAAATTTATAAGCCCTGAAATACTATAAGCACAAGAGTCGTGACTATAGTATAAGGGGTGTTAATCCCACGAGGAGGGGGGCTAATCTAATCCTAAAATCTAAGGCTAATAATATATGAAACTTAAAATAAACAATGTAATAAGAATAATTACAAGAATTGAATTCAATCAAATAAATCAGAAATTAAACACGAAGGAATTAACAATTGAGTAATAAACACACACAACGGAAATCAACCAAAGAGTTTACCAAGTTATGAGAAAGGGGATTTTACCTATCATTAATGATAGCCTAGCTGATTATGTGTTAATGGGGTGTCATTTCTAGATGATCCTAGGGTTGAGTACTCTCTCTTGAGTTTTAACCATTAAACCCTAATTTGTAAAACTTAATTGTATTATGAAATTTGCAATCTCTCGATTCACAAATATTTCAAAACCTTAATTAGATCTGAAGCACCCTAATAAACTATTGGAATATCACAGGGATATCTCTCTACACAATTACTAATATGATTTATCATAGTTTCTATTAAATCGCCTAACTCTTATTAATCTGATTTAATCATTTTTCATTCAGTTCACCCTCTCAGATTATTACCGAACTATGCAAGAATGCAATCAAATTACGACATTCATCTAAATAACACAATCAACTAAATTATCATTAAATCAAAATAAAATCCTGAAGCAGAGTTAGAACGTCATCATCATTCTACTATCTATCCTCATACAATCCATTTTAACTTTATACATGAATAAAATTGAAACGAAAAAGGTAATAGACACTTAGAATGGATGATCTGGGAAGGCAACAGAGTTAAAAAACCTCCTGATCTAGGAAGCATCTAGAGACCACTTATTCTTCCTCCTTCTTTCTCTTCCTTTTCTCTTCCTCTTCCTCTTTTTCTCTTTAGAATTTTCAGTAGTGGCTGCATGAAAGCTCCATTTTCTTTGCCTCTTTATGTTCTTATTATACTCTTTTATGTTTTGGGTAAACCTAGGGTTTTTTTGGGTTATGAAAGGTCCAAAAAATCCCTTAAAACATGAAGTTCATGAGCATCTGCCCAATGCAGGTCATGACCGTGGCTCACATCAAATCCTTCTGTCACAATCGTGGCGTGCAAGCCACGATTGTGGGCCATTCTTGGAGCTTTTGTTATGATTATGGGCTGTTGTTTCAACCTAAATGTCTTTCGAAACTCTCCGTTCTTTGATATTGACCTTAAAACACTAGCAAACGCATCAATGTACCTAAAAAACATAATATTTTAGCTCAAACCTTAAAACATTTAAAACACAAATAATTAACAAACTAACACAATTCTAATTTAAACACATACTAAATGATCGAATTAAAGGCTAAACACATATCAAACTATGCCTTAAAATGTGATACAATTTACACTTATCAACATCCCAACACTTAACATTTTCTTGTCCTTAAAAATATAAAACAACAATCAAATCAAGGAAACACAAAACACACATATGCAATAATGAGACAATGGTTTCAACTTAGTGAAACAAATTTAACTATAAACACAATCCTTCAAATTGTTCTAACTTATTAACAAGCAAACTCTGTGTCTAAACACCTTAGACTAATTATACAAGCTAATCAAAATTTTAATGTTGAGTCTATTCATCTCTATCACTTGCACAGATACATTGATAATCATTCAGTCAAAAAAAATTGTAGCTATTCCTTAGTAGGTTTTCATGAAAAATGAAGCTACTAACAAAGTTTGATAGGTTTTTACTTGACAACATTCTTTTTGTTGATTTTTCTTTAAGGACATGAACCTAGTATTTTTACACGGAGGCAAACATTTGTGATGAATGTCGATCCGGTTACTCAACTAAGTCATGTTTTTATCAAATTACTTGGTTAGAATGTCATTATAGCCTTTTTACACGAAGGCATAAATTTGTGATGCGTATCGATCCGGTTACTCGGTTACATCGCATTCTCATCTAGCTACTAGCTCTATTCATAACCTGAAGGCCAGTAGAATAGTTATTTTAGATAAAATTTATACAAAATTTTTTAACACAAAATTTTCTGTACCTTATTGCTTTAGCTAATCATTCTTATGAAAAATGTACTAATAATTCCACTTATTTGATTGTCCTATAATTATAAATGAGTATGGAAAATTCCTAGGGTGAACAGACTAGCATCATATCCTAATTAACCAACATATTTAGCCCTAGGTAACTTAGGTCACTAATTTTTACAAGCTAATAAATCTTCACAACTTAAAAGGATATGTTTAAGTTTATATCTATCCCGTTAAGTCCTAGCCATTGTTACATTCACACAATTCACATTATGCAACCTTAGCATATTAATATAATAATATGTAAAATTCACACTCAAAGCAAAACTCACAACCCTCCATATATTTGAACAACACATTATCCTTAATGTGAGAAGGATACATACAAGCATATAAGAGGGAAGGAAATAATATAAGGAAGGTAAAAAAACAAAATAATAACAAAAATGAAAAGAAAAGGGTTAGAACATGAAACCATCATTGTGACTGAGGTGGTGATGTGCTGGAGGCGGAGACCAAATGCCCTTGATGCTGAGCTGGCTTTCCTATCTTATAATTGACTCAGAGAGAGTAAGAGAATTAGTAGGGCAATGCATTCCAAATCATTAATATTTATTTATGGAAATGAAACAACTTTAATTACATAACAATTTACATATACTCTAAACATGCTAATTTATGGTCATTAGCTTGACCTTGTATCATTGCAAATTTGGCCGGGATCAATTATGAGAGGCTTGATTCCACCCTTTTTGTTTAACATTAGTTTTGTAGCCTATAAGTAAGCTATAAATTGCATAATGATCAGAAGGAAAATACTAATAAAATTATGAAAACCAATTAAGCTCAGTAATGTCCATTTTTTGATAAACTGTCAACAAAATAGGGAATGACAAAACTCTCTGATTCTTTCATGGAGTCCAGCAGTTTGCTTGGTTAGAGGGCGATTTTTTTCTTTTCTAGGTTCTTTCTCATTCACCATCATCTTCTCTTCTTCTTTAGCTTCTTAAACAGAAACTTCTATAGCTTCTTCAAGCTTGATGTCTGTTGTCATCTGTTCTTCGTCCTTACATTCCTTCAAAGATTCAAGCACATCAATTTTTTTGAATGAGTCACCCTCCTCTAGATTCTTTAATACATCATTCATTTTGAATGTCATTTGGTCATCACTAATTCGAATGATGAGGTTCTCTATATGGACATCTACCCCAATTTTTTCGATGTTCAAGCATGGTATACTAAAACATATGGAATAATAAGGAGGGTTATCATTTTTTTCTTTATCCTCTTTCTTCATCTCTTATCTTCTACAAGATGGGGTTTAGCTTAATTTATCACTAGTTTTTTAGCTCTTCCCCATTCTTAAGTGTGATAGACTCTTGTTGAAGTAATTCCATATTGGTCGGAGAGTCCTCCACACTTCTCGTAAAAAATTCATGAGAAAGTTGTCTCACTTGAATCTCTAGGTTGTGAATAGGAGAGGCATGATTTTCTAATATATGATCAAATTGCACTTCCAGTCTCTTCTGGGCCTCTTCCATGTCTGATAGCTTATCCATGATTTTGTCCAATTTGGAATCCCATAAATTGGACTCATCTTGCTAAAATCCTAATAAGTATTGATGTCCCATATGAGTTCTTACATTGTTAGACCAATAAAAATTTGGGTGGTTCTACCACCACGAAGTGTACATGTTTGTATAAGGATGATGATTTCCCCAACTAAATTGGGGCTCATTGAAATCTACAAGAGTCCTTTACTCCCTATAATATATATCCTTTATGATCGTTCTTTTCATCACTCTTGATATCTAATTTTCTAGATTCTCCCTCGCTGCCTTATGATGTCCAAATCAATGTGCTTTCAACTTTTTGCCCAAACTTCCTACCCTTTTTTTTAACACTAAAGATGGTAAAAAAGCCTTAGACTACAAGAATTAAACAAATATACGCCTCCCTAAAAATAGTACCAAAAACTTGATCGTGTTGTTCGAGCTTCAAAATTTATAAGTCCTCAAATACCACAAGCGCATAGGTCGCGAATGTAGTATAAGAGGTGTCAATCACACGAGGAGGGGGGCTAATCTAATCCTGAAATATAAGGCCAATAATATATGAAACTCAAAATAAACAATGCAATGAAAATAAATATGAGAATTAAATTCAATCAAATAAATCAGAAATTAAACATGAAGGAATTAACAATTGAGCAATAAGAACACGTAATGGAAATCAACCAAAGAACTTACCAAGTTATTAGAAAGGGGGTTTTACCTATCATTAATGCTAACCTAGCCGATTATGTGTTAATGGGGTGTCAGTTTTAGATGCTCCTAGGGCTGATTACTCTTTCTTGAGTTATAACCATTAAACCCTAATTTGTAAACCCTAATTGGATTATGAAATTTTCAATCTCTCGATTCACAAATTATTCAAAACTTTAATTAGATCTAAAGCACTCTAATAAACAATTGGAATATCAGATGGGATTTCTCTTTGTATAATTACCAATATGATTTGTCACAGTTTCTATTAAATCACCTAACTCTCATTAATTCGATTTAATTATTTTTCATTTAGTTCACCCTCTCAGTTTATTACCGAATTATGCAAGGATGCAATAAAATCACAACATTCATCCAAATATCACAATCAACTAAATTATCATTAAATCAAAATAAAATCTCGAAGGAAAGTTAGAACATCATCATCATTCTATTATCTATCTTTATATAATCCATCTCAACTTTACACATGATCAAAATTGAAACGAAAAGGAAATAGACACTTAGAATGGGTGATCTAGGAAGGCAACAGAGTAAAAAAAACCTGCTGATCTAGGAAGCACATGGAGACCGCTTCTTCTTCCTCCTTCTTCCACTTCCTCTTCTCTTCCTCTTCCTCTTTCTCTCTTTAGGGTTTTCAACAGTGGCTACACAAAAGCTCCATTTTCTCTTCCTCTTCATGCTATTTTTACACTCTTTTATATTTTAGTAAACCTAAGGTTTTTTTGGGGTTCGAAACGTCCAAAATATCCCTCAAAACATGAAATTCATGAGTTTTTGCATGTCTGCCCATCGCAGGCCATGACCATGGCTCACGTTTGAGCATGCCATGATCATGGGCTAATAAATGTGAATTGCATCATGTTTTAAGGCTTAGTTTGATATGTGTTTAAGTGTTAACTTAATCGTTTAGTATGTGTTTAGCTAGAATTGTGTTTAAGTGTTTCTATGGGTTAGTCAAATCTTTGAGCTTAATTGTTATGACTTTGAGGTACGTTGATGTGTTTGTTAGTTTTTCAGGGTTAACATCGAAGAATGGAGAAGTTTTGGAGACATTCTGGCTGAAACAGTGACCCACGATCATGGCACAATAGACCATGATTGTGATAAAGCACTGAAGTCAGCCCACGATCATGGTCCATCGATCGTGGCCCAATGATCACGTCAGAAGCCCAGGACACAGCCCACAATCGTGGCTTGATTGCCACAATCATAACAGAAGGCTTAGAAGTGGCCCATGATCATGGCTTGTAAGGACACAGTTGTGGCCTGTGTCAAGCAGACAAGAAGACACTAAAAAAAGTCAAGTTTTAAAGGAGTTTTAGACCTTTCGGATCTTGGAAAAATGCTAGGGTTGCCTATAACACAAAAGGTATATAAAGAATAAGACAAAAAAGATGAGGAGCTTTTGCATCGGCCACCATTGAGAAACACTAGAGAGAGTTCATTGAGAGATTGAGAAAGAGAAGAAGGAGGAGAGCCGTGGAGAAGAACCTAAAACAAAGTACTTTCCTAGAATAGGAGGTTTCCCAATGTTGCTGCCTCCATCATTCATTCAGATCTTGTTTCTAGTGTATTTTCAATTTTATTAATGTATAGAATTCGAATAACCATTGATGATAGGATTGTGTGAATGTTGAGGATGTCTAAACACACCTTTGGGTTGTTTTTATCCTTGATTTAATAAAAATATGATTGTTTTGTGTTGTCTGGATTCATTGTGATTGATTTATGTGATTGATTTATGAGATTGCATAATTCGGTAATAAACTGAGAGGGTGAATCGAATGAAAAATAATTAAATTGAGCTAACGAGAGTTAGGTGATTTAATAAGAATGAGAAATTAATCAAATCAGTAATTGTATAAATAGAGATCTCATATAGGTTCCCAATAGTTTATTGGACAACTTTAGATCTAATTAGGTTTTGGATAGAGTTTGAGAGATTGCAATTTTTCATAATCTGATTAGGGTTTACAATTTAAGGTTAATGGTTATCACTCGAGAGAGAGTAAATCCAATAATTCATAATCAATTAGGTTAGAGTTAAAGATAGGTAAAAATTTCCCTTTCTCTCAATTGATAGTTACTTTAGGTCGATTCTTAAGAGTGGTTGCAACTGCTAATTATTAACATTTTGTAATTAATTCTTTAAATCGAGTTGCAAGATTGAATTAAATTAGTTCCTTAGTTTTGTTACATTTTGGCTTTAGATTTTAGGATTAGATTATCCCTCCTCATGGAATCGACATCTTAGGTACTACGTAAACGACCCGTACGCTTGTGGATTATCGAGGTTAAATATTAAAAGTTACACATATCATAAAACCACGAACAAGTTTTTGGCACCGTTGTTGGGGAGGTGATTAGTTTAGTTCTTTAGTTTTAGGTTTTTTTTCACTATCTTTTGTTTGAAAAAGTAGAGAAAGAAGTTTGGGATGTAAAGTAGAGACACAGTAAGACATCTTAGAATGAGAAGTGAGACAGCTAAAGAGCTAGATGTTAAGAAGAAATGGAAAGAACAATGATGAAAAATAGATATCATAGGGGGCAAGGAATTTTTGAAAACTACAATAAAGTATAGTATGGTTGGGGAAGTAATGATCCTTATTGGAATATGTACACTTCGAGGTGGCCGAACCACCCCAATTTCTATTGGTCCAACAATGTAGGGACTCATTTAAGACGTCAATACCTATTAGGAATTCAATGAGATGAGTGTAGTTCATGGGATTCTAAATTGGATAAGACCCTGGATAAGCTCATAGGCATGGAAGAGGGGTAGAAGAGACTATAAGAGCAAATTGAGCTAGTAACACAAAATGATGCCTTATTTATTCTCAACATAGAGATTCGAGTGAGACAGCTTTCTTTATAAGAGAACTGTGGAAGACTTTCTAAGTAATATGGAAATACATCAAAGAGAGCAATATAAGGATATCACACATAAGAATGGGGGAGAGCTAGAAGGACCAGTGGAAAACAAACCGAACCCTGTAGCACCTCCACTTCCATCCAACACGTATCCATATGCCCTTCAATCATACGTGCACATGCCTGACAGAAATAGCGTGCTAACTATTTCACTTTTATTATATCGCATGACATCATAATTAAAATCACAATTAACACAATGTCTAATTCCAAAATCTCCGCATTTGATTCACAAACCATAATCTACAATGTAGCATGATATCCATCATTCATGTTTATACAATATCATTCGTGATTATACAATATCAGCTTATCAGAGTCACAGCTCTGTCTACAAAATATTCTACATACATGAGAATTTAACAAAAATTAAAACTAATCCTTCAGTCCTAGCTGATCGATCTTTGGGCCATGTCGTCTATCTAAAAGTTGTACAAAATCTCTTCTAAGCAGTCTTAGAAGCTAAGTCGTTGCTCTCTCGAACCTGAAAATGTCAACATTGCAATTTGGTTGAGTTTTGCGAACTCAGTTGAGTAACCATCCTCGATGGTTCACTATTGTCATGTAACACAATAATTTATGCTATCATAAAATTCACTTCATCACAATTATCATCATGTGATATCATGAAACACTTTGTTCACAATTTGTCACATTTCAAAATCAATATAATTCATCATTTCATTGTGATAATGCAAATTATAACCATCAATAATCAATCACACATATCATACAATAAAAGTCCTCAAAATATTGAAATCTTTCAATTTATTCATATTATATGTATATGTAATGTTTATAAGACTCAACTTCATTTAATTACATTATTGTGACCGAGTGCCTTTTTCACTATCCTGTATCCATTGTGGATACCAGGATCTATCATACTATCCTGTATTCATTGTGGATATTAGGCTCTATGATACAAATTAAGCTATAGGCTCTTACCACAGATGTCTGAGCTTTAAGCTCTTTTTCACTAGTGACTCCAGTCATAACTGCATTTATATTTCATGCATTTATGGAATAAATGCATACCATATTTTCAAACATCATATTTAATCCATTGCATTTGCAATTACTTTCTCAATTACATTGGTCATTAGACTTGATCCGACATTCAACATATAAGTTGAAAATACATGTAGTCAATCATATTTACATTCAAGAAACACTTCCAATATGTTATTCATGCATCACATGCTTCGGACATTTTATATCCAAAAATCAATACATAACATCACATATCAATTCACATTCACATTCAAGAAACACTTCCAATGTGTTATTCATGCATCTAACGCCTCAGAAATTTTATGTCCAGAATTCAGTACACAATATCACATATCAACTCAATTCAAAATTAAATAAACAATCAAGGTGAGACCATCTTAGGTTACTCACTAATGCCCCCTTTAGATTATTGCCTTAACGTCCGGCAATGTTTGGAAGCGGTCACTCAATGTGTTCTTCTGTATGCAAATACATACATTTATATGTCACTCATGTGAATTTTCATATGAATATTCAATCATAAATACATTATAAATGTATCATGTAATATGCATCTTCAATGGCAAATTCTCGGGTATTTTTTTTTGATACACTTTAGAAACAATTTACAACTCCTTCCAACCATTCTTTACCCCAAAATACATTTTACTCACTTGAACCCTTTTATTTAACATCAAGTAAATATAGTAACCAAATTGATTGCATTAAACTCTCAAACCTCTGCTCAGTTAATTCAACATTCCCTACCTTATTCATAATGCGTCAAACAATCTTATCACACATTTAACCAACTTTTCCTAGATTTTCTCAGACAGATTTTGGGACAGATTTGTATGGCCATTATGACCTAGAAACTGACATTTTAAGACAATAATTTATTCTAATCAAATGTTCCTATATGTATTAAGTTTCAAACGAAGCAAAAATCATTCAATTTGGTTCATACTTCGATAAGTTACGTTCAAAATACCACAAACTATGTATGTTCGGAATTTTGGCTAGTGCATGACTGAAGAATTAGTGCAATCCAAATTGTAAAACTGATATCTCTCAAGTTCGATATCCAAAAATTACAAATTTTATACTAACAGAAAGATAAGAGAATAAGATACAACTTTTATAAAGAATAATTTGTCTGATTCGGCCTACATCAATACATTTTATTTGATAAAAATAGGCACGATTTCTGTCAGGGGTAGTGCTGCATCCTATGCCAGAACTCAACTTCAAGCTAAATTTCACGATCTGTAAGGATAGAATTCAAATTCGATTCCTCAATGAAAAATGTAGCCATATGTTTCTAGTTTACTTTAAATTAAAATCCATCAAAATTTGATATTCAAAAATCAAGTTACGTCAAAAATACAAATGTATGTTCAGAAAAACACTGCGTATATCATACTCCAGCACACTTTATTGCCAAAACCCTATCATTCCTCTATCATTTCAGTAAAACCTAATTTTTCAGTTCAGAAAATCTCTAGTTACAAATCACAAATTCATGAATAATCACAACCCTTAATAGAATCTAATTCATACTTTTACAGGTTACAATTTCTACATTTCCCTATTCTTCATTTAACCCCAATCATCACAATCCTTCACCTTGTAAATCATATAAAGAATTTGCTTCTTCCTTCACCATCCACACCATTCACGCATACATCAATCCACAAGCATGAAAACATATACCACTCATGCAAGCATTATAACACCCATATACCCCCTGGAATAATATGTGGATGCCACACAAAACATCACAAACAAACTAAAGCATTTGAAATCTTCCTTAAAAACTAATTCGGGCAAACATACATTGTATTGTGTTACAAGATGGATTACAAACTAAATACATTATACACAATGAACTTATCACAAACATGTCTTAAAACTCAATCCATCCTGTATTATATTTATTACAAACCTTCCAACATATTCAAACTGTTTTAATTATCAGATACAACTCAAAAACAAACTCAAATATACATTTTGTCAAAACAAAACTTAATCTCCTTTGGCCACTACGGTTGTCCTTATCCCAGTCTTTACACCCTTTTTTCTGAACCTACACGGGGCAACCGTGCTGAGCATATACTTTAGTGAGGAAAACTAAACATGATACATAATGGTAACTGATCCTAATAGTCATGTGATAATGACATATAGAAATCAGATCACATATAAAAGAGCATTCCAAACAATAAGTATCTCAGAACAGAATATGTCACAACAGGGTATATTGGCTTCAAAGCAAATCTTACAATTATCAAAGCAGAATATCATGATATTATAACAGAACTTGTTTGTGTCAAAACCGAATCTGAATAAGTCAAAACAAAACTTAATTATTTCAGAACATTGCTTAATTATAACCGAAATGTACATGTAACAGAGTATAAAACAAATTAATTTACTAATCCTTTTTACAGAAGTGGGTAACAAGACCAAATAGGAGATACCTAGTGGTATCACAGAATAGGAGAGACTTATGTCTCGACACTGAAGTGTCCTTATCAGGAGACAATGAAGTGTCAATATCAGGAGAGACTTAAGTCTTAGACACCAAAGTGTCATAATCAGGAGACACCTGTCGACACCTTAAATATGTCCAGGAGCAGCTGCAGACCCTTCTAGGCATGCCTATCTACCCACAACTAGGACTTGATAGTTTTTAAAATAATCCATTTCAGATTTTAGAATTTTTATGCAAACCATATAAATACAAACATGTGCAATTTTACATCAATAGAAATGTTGAGTCATCAAACATTATGCACGTGCACACAATTAGCAAGCACTTCTAATACAATCACAACTATAAAACTCCTAGAACAACTGATAGTCCAGTATTGTCACAATATTATAGCAAAAATTCCCAATTGACAATCATTCATCTCTAATTCAAAACATATAAGCCGATCTCATTCAATCATGATCACACCAAGCAATTCAACATTATGCTCATCATTAAAAAACCATTTATTTCTTATATTATCAACTCCATTTATAAACCATGACTCAACACCTTTTACTCCATTAATCTAACATCACCTAGTTCATTATTAATCTCACTTAATTTTAATAAAACCATTGTTAAAGTCCTAACTGTATATATGTCAACAATTTCACAACCAAGATTAGTTCAGATTTCTTAGGACAGGTTTCGGGTTAGATTTGTATGCTATTTTGACAAATAAAAAGAAGTTTCTGGGCAATATGTTCTTCTAACCAAAAGTTCCTGTATGTATTAAGTTTCTAATGACATCAAAATCATGCTTTTTTGTTTAGTATTCTGTAAGTTATATCTAAAATACTATAGACTATTCTCAAATAATGAGCAAATCCTAAATTCAGCTTTAGGCCAAATTTCATCATCCTTCGATACAGAAAAAAAAATTCCATTCCTTTATGAAAGTTATAGGAATATGTGTGCAGTTTAATAAAAAATGAAAATCACTCCATTTGGATATCTACAGGTCAAGGTATAGCTTAAATACCGATGACTATTTAGTGAAATCTATTCAGTGAAACCAGTACAATTCATTCACATTTTACACCTTCAACACCCTTACTCCAACATTCATCCTTTTCATCATAATTCCACATTATTCATGTCTCAAGTACACATCAATTTCATGTCCAGACCTTAACTCATCAACAAATCCATACATATTCTATCCAATCAAGCATCAAATAATTTATAAAATAACATGCAATCAAGATTAGTATTCCCATTCCTTCTTTAACATAATTTCCTACTTCAATGAACAAGCCACTCTAGCCTTTCAAGCAAATATCACAACTCCAAGATTATGATGACCAAGAGGACATCAACATAGAAAATAACATAATCTAGCTTCTTTGGTGTAGTAGCATGTAAAGACGACAAGTGAAGATGATGATTCAACAAGCAAGCAAAAATTCCAGGAGGTGTGAGTGAGTGAGAGAGTTTCGGTGGTGAGAGAACAAAAATGGTGAGGAATAAGCCATCCAAAAACTCCAGCAAAAACTCATCTCCTCCAATGCTAGGTGTCAACAAATTGTAACAATATGTGTCTTCTTGCATGTTCTAAACTTGTCCCATTTAAGAGCTGCCATACATCCACACAACATGCTGCCATTTGGCACCAAGTAATTAGTCCATGTATAAACCATCAATAAAATGTATTTATTTATGCCGAAGTTGACAAAGTTGTCTTCATAAAAGTTGTAGCTTATCCTCCTAGATTTCTAATGGTATAACGTTTGTAATTTTTGGACATCGGAATCAAAAGATATGGCACTTACAAGTTAGAGTGTCACATTGGTTTGTAAACAAAAGGTCACAATTGATCATGCGAAAAATTCACTTCAAGCTTGGATTTTTAAGAACATTCAAGCCTTCTTTTCACTTAATCATCACTTAAACCTTGTGTAATGTATCCATGACATATATTCCGAGACTTGGGCCTAACATTAATACCTTAAGTCTCTAATGAAGACAATAAATTCCAATTCTCTAAGTATGATTAATTAAACCATAATTTAAGGCATATGCAATACATGTTCAATAAAACATTCCAACTAGGGTACAGTTTGGGGCCTTACATACATCCATTTACAAACATGAAAATCTAATCAAAATGTCAGTTACACATACTTAAAGCATAACTTACTTAATTTACACTTCAAATCCTTCAGCGAAAATTCCAAAAATGGGGGGAGCAAATAAGGGATTTTGGTGGATGGAGAAAAACCAAAAGAGAGCTTTTGGTGATGGAGATTTCGGTAAAGACATGCAAAGGTTGATATACAAAACATGACTAGGTGTCTTCATCCCTCATTGACATATATCGTTTGGCATGTCTTACATTTGTCATCCATTTGATTAGCCCGTATGGCACTTACTAATTGCTCCACTTGTCACATAGTAATAGGTCCACTTGTCACACACTTACTAATCCATTTGTCCTTCATCTAAGTTACCGAAAGTCACACTTCCATTTATCTCTTATTTCTACATTTTCCCCAGTCTAAAATAACTAAAATTTTTGATAAATTTCCAAAATATCACCAAAAATACTAAATCAATTCTAAGACACATTAATTCATTTTTTAAGACAATAATTCACAATTCATATTTTAATCATATTAAAAATCACTTATACCCAAAAAATGTCAACGAATGCATGTACAGTCATTTTAATGAGTTTGAAAATTATTCACATGTATGTGTACGCTATGTGATGCATGAAATGTATCACTAAATTCTCAATAATCTCTCATGTATAATATCCTAGAGTCCTAACCTTGATCATATTCACCAAAAAAAAAACCTTGATCATAGGATAATGGGATGTTACAATTCTCCCTCTTTAAGAAATTTTGTCCTCGAAATTCTTATCTGATTGATGAAACAGGTGGGGATATTGCTTCCTGATATGTTCTTCTGTTTCTCAAGTTGCTTCCTCACTCGAGTGAGTTTTCCATAGGACTTTCACCAATGGAATTACCCGATTCCTCAATTGTTTTGTCTGATATCCCACTATCTTGATTGGCTCCTCCGCATAAATTAGATTACTAGCAACTTCAATCTCTTAAGCTAATAATACATGCATGGGGTTAGATCTATACCTCCTAAGCATGCTCACATGAAATACATTGTATATCTGAGACATTTCAGTTGGTAAGGCTAATCTGTACGCCAATAGTCTTATCCTTTTAAGGATCTCATAAGGACGAATGTATCTAGGCTCAATTTTCCCTTCTTAATAAATCTCAACACTCCTCGCCAAGGTGAGACTCTCAAAAATACTTTGTCTTCTACAATGTATTCTATATCCTTTATGTGCTGATCTACATAACTCTTCTGTCTATCTTGTGCTACTTTTATTTGGTTTCGGATTAGTTTCATCTTATCCACAGTATCTTGTATCAATTCAGGACCTTTTATCATTCTCAAACCTTCCTCATCCTAATTTAGAAGCGATCGACATTTTCTACCATACAATGCCTCAAAGGTGCCATTCCAATGCTACTGTGGTAGTGGTTGTTGTAAGCAAATTCAATCAAGGCTATGTACTAATCCTAAGCTCCTTGAAACTCCAATACACATGCTCTAAGCATATCCTCAACAGTCTTGATTGTCCTCTCACTTTACCCATCTGTTTAAGGTTGACATGCAGTACTAAAATTCAATTTCGTACCCATAGCCGATTGTAGACTCTTCCAAAACTTTGAAGTAAATCTGGAATCCTTGTCTGATGCTATAGAAATTGGAACCCCATGTAGTCTTACTATCTCATTCACATATCTCTGTGCCAATTAGTCTAATAATGTAACATCCCGTTTCCATAGAACGGGTCGGACCTGAGAAACGGGCCCAAGTGCGGTCAATCGGAGAAGTTAGGAAAACACATCTCATGCTCATGCATTTGTGAACAGTGATATGTGCACATGAAAAATGT
>JAOTAY010075640.1:0-16621 GCA_025629805.1 Erythroxylum baracoense | reverse complement strand
TAGAGAGAGTTCATCGAGAGATTGAGAAAGAGAAGAAGGAAGAGAGATGTGGAGAAGAAGCCTACGCGAAGTACTTCCCGGAATAGGAGGTTTCCCACCGTTGCTACATCCGTCATCCATTTCGAACTTGTTTCTGGTTAATGTTCTATTTTATTATTGTATAGAATTGGGATAGCCATTGATGATAGGATTGTATGAATGTTGAGGATATCTGAACTCACCTTCAGGTTGTTTTATCTTTGATTTAATGAAATTTGATTGTTTGTGTTTTTACTGGATTTATTGTGATTTAATTTCTGCACTTACATAATTTAATGATAAACTAAGAGGGTGTGAACTGAGTGAAAAATTATTAAATTGGGCTAACAAGAGTTAGGTAATTTAATGGAACGAGAATAAAATTAAGACAGTAAATTGTGTGAAGAGAGATCTTGCATAAGTTCCAGATAGTTTTTGGACAACTTCAAATTTAATTAGGGTTTTGGATAGATTGTTAATCAAGAGATTGCAATTCCCATAATCTGATTATGGTTTATAAATTAGGGTTAATGATTATAACTCCAGAGAGAGTAATCAATCCCAGGACTGTCTAGAACTAGTAATCTAGTAGTTCATAATCGATTAGGTTAGCATTAAAGATAGATAATATTCCCCTTTTTCTCAATTGATAGTTCTTTAAGTTGATTCTTGATTGGGTGTTGCGACTGCTATTTTGATAATATTTTCGTAATTGATTCTTGAAATTGAGTGTGTGATTGAAATAAATTCTTGCCTTAGTTTTGTTCATTTTGAATTATTGCAAATTGTTTTTGGCCTTAGATTTAGGATTAGATTAACCCTCATCGTGGGATCAACACCTTAGGTACTACGTGAACTACCCATATGCTTGTGAATTATCGAGGTTAAATATTAAAACTTATACATATTGGAACACTGCGATCAAGTATTTGGCGCCGTTGCTAGGGAGGTGATTAGTTTAATTCTTTATTTTAAGGCGTTTTCACTATCTTTTCTTAAACAAAAAAATAGAGAAAGAAGTTTAGGGCGTAAAGTAGAGACACAACAAGACATCTTAAAATGAGAAATGAGACATCTGAAGAGCTAGATGCTAAGAAGAAATGGAAAGAACAATGATGGAGGATAGATATTATAGAGAGAAAGGAACTTTTGTAAACTACTATAAGGCACAATATGGTTGGGGAAGTAACGATCCTTATTGGAACATGTATACTCTGGGGTGGCAGACCCTCCCAAATTTCTATTGATCCAATAATGTAAGTACTCACATGAGACATCAAGACCTATTTGAATTTCAGCAAGATGAGTCCAGTTCATGGGATTCCAAATTGGAGAAAGTCATGGATAAGCTAACATATATGGAAGAGAACCAGAAGATACTAGAAGAGCAATTTGATCAAGTAAAGGAAAATCATGCCGTTTTTATTCACAACCTGGAGATTTAAGTAAGATAACTTTCCCGTGAATTTTGTAAGAAAAGTATGGAAGACTCTCTGAGCAATATGGAATTATATCAACGAAAGCAAAATGAGGCTATCACACTTAGAAATGTGGAAAAATAAGAAGAACTAGTGGAAAACCATACTAAACCCTACCTTACAGAAGACCAAGAAATCAAGAAAGAAGATGAAGAAAAGGATGAAAATCCCTCATATCATCTGCTAGATCTTAATATACCATGTGTGAACATAAAAAAATATGTGGTAGATGTCCATGAAAAGAACCTTATCATTCAGGATTAATGATGACCAAGTGATATTCAACATGAATGATGTATTAAAGAATCTGAAGGAGAGTAGCTCATACAGGATAATTGATGTGTTTGAATCTTCTAAAGAAAAAAAGGATGAAGAACAGATGTCAACAAACATCAAGTTTGAAGAAGCTATGAAAGCCTCTATTCGTGAAGTGGAAGAAGCAGAGGAGATGAAGGTGATTAAGGAAGAAAGAGAGCAACTCACCTTCGTATAGGACAAACTATTAGATTCAATGGAAGACTCGGGGAGTTTTTTAATTCCTTGTTATGTTGACAGTTCACTTGAAAAAGGATATTATTGAGCTTAATTGGTTTTCAAAATGTTATCAATATTTTCCTTTTGATTATTTTGCAAGTTGTAGCTTACTTACAAGCTACAAAACCAATGTTGAATGAAAAAGGTAGAAGAAGGCCGCTCATAATTGATCCTGGCTGAGTTTCCAAGGATAGAGCGTCGAGCTACTGACATTAAAAGAAGCGTTGCATGTGAGGCAACCTATGGAATTTTATTTCCTTTGATTGTTTATAGAAAATTTAGATTTCGTAGTTAAGTTATTTCGTTTCCAAATAAAATCGAGAAGGCATAGGACTTCACCACTAATTAGATGATTGAGGAAGTAAGTAAGGAGACGTGAAAGGGCCATAAAGAGTTAAGAATTGACTTTGGAAAAGTGAAGACGAACAAAAAAAAGTTATTGATTGTGGCCTATGGTAGGGTAAAAAGTGGACATGTGAATTTTAAGTCAAGATTTACCATTTTACCCTCCAATAACCTATATATTAAGATCTAACTTCATTTTTTCACTCACTTTCATTTTTATTTTATCTCTCTAGATTTAAAACCTCTAAACACTCTCATTCTTCTCTACCCAAAACTTCCAAAATTTTTCCAACTTTTACTGACTCACAAGCCAATATGCTGCGCCTCAAGCAAACAACAAGGCGTAATCAATCATCGGGACGAAAGTAAGTCTCAAAACGAGGGAGAAGCAACAGAGTAGCTAATTTTAAAGCACCATTCCCGATCTACACAGAGGAGGAAGGTATTTGTTTTCAATCCCTCAATGCTAAACAAATTGTAGTCCCTAAATATTTTGATTTTGATCACTTGATAGGCTAGAATTGTGCGACAAGGTAGAGAACTTAGCAGAAAGAATTCAGTGAGCAAAATTCATACACCTCTAATTTCTTGTTTACCAGGAGACATTCTAGAATTCTTTACTTCCCTTTCCTATAAACCTAGGAACCCTAAAAAAATATGGTTTAGGTTGCGGGGACGAGCTTATGAACTAAACATATAAATTATGTGCGAGATTTGTGGGCTCCCCGAATCTTCCATTATTAATCAGCACGATGATTTTCGTGCTTCTCGCTATTGGAATGAGTTCACTAGGTTAGAGTAATTCGATGTCAAAAATGCCCATATCAACATCATAAGGACCCATGACCATTTGTTATTGCACAAATTCATGTGTCAACTAGTTTTTGATAAATCAAAAACCAACAAGTGTTCAACAAAGGAACTCTTCATATTATGGTGCATGGATCATAACATTCCAGTATGCACCTCCACATATGTGCTGAACGCTATTGTTGCGACTTTGTGCAAGAGGAGCAACAATTTAAGTATGGGTACTTAGTTTCTAGCATTGCTGAGTATTATGGCGTGGACTGTAGTGGTTTAACTGTCCATCTCCCAGATTTCCTAAATCATCGTCATCTATGGCGTGTATAACATGGAACTCTGGGATGTTAGTCAAAAGATGCATGTTAAGATTAGGGCTAGATAGACGAGTTCAAGTATAGCGCCATCTCAGTAGGCAAAAGAGGAATTGAATAGTAAAGAGTCCGAGGAGGTAAAAGAACTGGGCTGGAAGAAAGTACTGGATATAATCTCTGTAAACTATAAGGTAATTACAGATACACTTGCGGAGAACTCCAGAAGGATGAAGGAGATGGCCCTAACTCAAAGACGTTAGAGCTGGGACATACATCGTATCGATCATTATTTCAAGGCTCAAGGCATTCAATTGCCACCTCCAACACCATCCCCACCTCCATCATCATGAGGCTTTGTCTAACCCCTTTTCTTTTTAAATTTAGTCTTCATTTTTATTTTTTGTTTTACTTTAATTTATGTTTCTTATTTCCTTATGTGTTTGTTTATCCCTCTCTCACAATAAGGACAATGTGTTGTTCAAGTGTGGGTTGGATTATGTGTTTTGTTTTGAATGTGATTTTGCATATTGTGTGATAGTTGTTAGGTTGCATTTTGTAAATTGTGTGAATATGTCAATGGTTTAGATGAATTGGAATTGATTTAATTTTGAACATAGTCTATTAGGTTGTGAAGAATCATTAGCTCACAAAATTAGTGAATTGTGCTCTTTGGCTAAATATGTAGCTTAATTAGGATTTAGTGTGAGTTTGTCACGCTTTAAATTGTCACATTCATTCATAATTTGAGGCCTTTCGACTTAAGTAGCTTTACTCATATTTTTCATGGAAATGAGTAGCTAAAGTAACAAAGTAGACAATAAAAAATAAATAATAAATAACTATTATGTTGACCTTCGGGTTATGAATGGAGCTAGTAGCTAGTTGAGAGCGTGATATAGCTGAGTAACTGGATCGACACGCATCACAAATGTGTGCCTTCGAGTAAAAAGGCTATAATAACGTTCTGACCAAGCAGTTTAATAAAAAACATGACTTAGTCGAGTAACAGGATCGACATTCACTACCAATGTTTGCCTCTGTGTAAAAAAACTAAGTCTATGTTCACAAAAAGTAAATAAATTTTTTTTTCGAATAAAAACCTACCGAACTTGTAATAGTTGACTTTTCATGAAAACATACTTAGGAGTAGTTACAGAGTCTAAATGACTAAAGAATTATTAGTGGATGTGTGCAATTGAAAAGGGTAAACAATTTAAAACTTGAGTCTGGATTAATATGTATATGTAGTTCAAAGGCCCAAGACACAGATTTAGCATGTTAATGATTGAAATGACTCAAATGATTATGTTTAAAATTAAGTTGATTTCATGAAGTTGAAGCCATTGTCTCATTACTACATTGTGTGTTGCATGTTTGTTGTTTTGTGAGGACAAGCAAACATTTAAGTGTGGGATGTTGATAAATGGGAATTGCATTATGTTTTAGGGCTTTGTTTGTCATGTATTTAAGTGTTAACTTAATCGTTTAGTTTATGTTTAGGTTAGAATTGTGTTAGTTTGTTAATTAATTATGTTTAAGTGTTTTTATAGGTTAGTCAAGTCTTTGAGCTTAATTTTCATGTCTTTGAGATACCTTGATGTGTTTGTTAGTGTTTCAGGGTCAACATCAAAGAATGGAGAAGTTTCGGAGATATTCAGGCTGAAACAACGTCCCACGATCGTGGCACAATTGGCCACGATCTTGACAAAAACATTGGAGACAGCCCATGATAGTGGTCTATATGCCACGATTGTCACAGAAGCCCAAGACATTGCCCACGATCGTGGATGATAGTAATAGAAGACTTAGATGTAGGCCACGATCGTGCCCTGCATTGGGTAGACGCACAAACAAGTAAAAATGTCAATTTTCGAGAGATTTTTCGGACCTTTTCAACCCCAGATAAACCTTAGAGCTGTTCAAAACATAAAAGGTACTTAAAGAAGAAGACAAAGGAGTAAAGGTAGCTTTTGCATTAGCCACCATTGATAAACCTTACAGAAAGTTCATCGAGAGATAGTGAAAGAGAAGAAGGAAGAGAGACATGGAGAAGCCTACGCGAGGTACTTCCTAGAACAGGAGGTTTCCCGCTGTTGCTGCCTATCCATTCTAATCTTATTTTCGGTTAATGCTCCATTTTATTATTGTATAGAATTGGGATAGACGTTGATGATAGGATTGTATGAATGTTGAGGATGTCTAAACTCACCTTTAGGTTGTTTTATTGTTGATTTAATGAAATTTGATTGTTTGTGTTTTTACTGGATTTATTGTGATTTAATTTCTACACTTGCATAATTCGATGATAAAATGAGAGGGTGAACTGAGTGAAAAATTATTAAATTGGGCTAACGAGAGTTAGTTAATTTAATAGAATGAGAATTAAATCAAGTTAGTAAATTGTGTAAAGAGAGATCTTGTATAAGTTCCCGATAATTTTTGGACAACTTCAGATCTAATTAGGGTTTTGGATAGATTGTTAATCAAAAATTGCAATTTCCATAATCTGATTAGGGTTTATAAATTAGGGTTAGTGGTTATAACTCGAGAGAGAGTAATCAACCCTAGGACCGTCTAGAACTAGTAATCCAATAGCTCATAATCGATTAGGTTTGCATTAAAGATAGATCAAATTCCCCTTTCTCTCAATTGGTAGTCCTTTAGGTTGATTCTCGATTAGGTGTTGCGAATATTATTTTGTTTATATTTTCATAATTGATTCTTGAAATTGAGTGCGTGATTGAAATAAATTCTTGCCTTTGTTTTGTTTATTTTGAATTATTATGAATTATTTTTTGCCTTATATTTAGGATTAGATTAACCCTCCTTGTGAAATCGATACTTTAGGTACTACGTGAATGATCGAAGTTAAATATTAAAACTTATAAATATCAGAAAACTGTAATCAGGTCGCAAGGGGGTTTTATGATTTTTGTTTTGGAAAAAATTATGCTATAATGATTCAGTGAAGTGAAGAGCATGAACAGGTGAGAGTGTTTGTGATTTAATATCAGTGCTTTGTTTTAAGAAACACTATCATTTTTTCTATTAGCAAAATTATGTCATTCTAAGTTATATGTCTTTCAAGTTTAGAGCTACAAAACCTAAACTCAAGCCTGACTTGAAGCCTTAAAATTTAGAAAGTCCTGAGCCCGAACCAAAACTCAGTCAAATCAAATTAAGCTTATTAAATTCAGGTTGTTTAGGATATACGAGACCTGCATTAGGTAAAATTGTCAATCCTACATGGTGCCCTTTAACATCTCGAATGAACCATAGCCACTATAAAACTTATACCTATGTGATCAAGAGTACTCATAGAAATCATATTCTTTTATTAGGAATACATGAGACAACTAACATTCTAATAATGCTATCATGTATTTGGATTTGCACTGAACCACTATACTTGATAACACAGTCTCCATTATCATCCAATCTGATAGTAATATTCAATTCTTTAAAAGAATATAACCAATCCTTATTGAAATTCATATGATAAGATGTGCTAGTGTTTATCACCCATCAATTTGCAGAATCAGAAAAACTACTAATATCAATACATCTTCAATTCTCGTCATCGAAACTCTTTTATGCTACAACATCATTTGAATTTTCTTTTATTTCTTTTTCACATTTCCCTTCTTCTATTATGGATTGTCCTTTTTAAAGTTCCTTTTTTTATTAAAGGTAAAGCATCAAATAACTTTAACCTTTAGCTTAGATTGTGACTTACTCCTATTTCTAGAATTCCTTTCTTTACTCCTATCGCTATTAATAACTAGACCCAAATTTGATCCATATTTGTACGTGCCACATACCTTTTTCTTCATTTCTTTAGACTATAGAAAATCTTTCATGTCACTGAAAAAATAATTTCTTTGTATATAAAATAATATTAACAAAAAGTGATTTGAAGAAAAAGAATGGCTTTTAAAGAGAGGATCTCTTCCACTCTCTAAATTTCTTCCTTCGATTTCAGTCTTCTTAGCCTTCCTAGATATCCTTTTTCTTTAGTTCGTTGCTTCCATTGTTTCAATCTACTCTCCTACATCCTATTTCCTTCTCTAATGTTTTAATCTTTCTCCGTTCTGTTCTCTTTCTTCTCCTATTTCTTCTCTAACTTCCATTCTCTTGCTATGACAGCCAACCACCCTAAAGAGTAGTTTAGGAAGCTTACGTTAATTTGCTTCCTAAGTTACTATCTAGAGAAACTGTCTTTTTAAACTCTCCCTCCTTTCGACTTCCTTTCTCCTTTTTTTTTCCTTTCTAGTAAATGGCCTATCAGGGGACAAACCTTGATCAATGTTCAAGAGTTAAGCTTCTGCCCCTGTCCTTTAGGCCTCTGGCCTCATCTTCACCTGCATCTTTTTCTATAACCTTAACCTAACCTACCATGAAGGACATATCCCTAATGCTATTGCCACTACCTTCACCTCTTCTATCTTTATCTTTTGATCCTACCCCTATTCTTGCTCTAAACCAAGAAAAACCACCTCAATTATAGAGTAATCTAATTAAATCTAAACAAAATGAGGAAAGCTTGAAACTCACCCACTATCCTGATGCTTCCTTAAAGGAGGGTGCGGTTTATCCCCGTTTTGGTCTTCTCAAAGAAAGAGAAAACAATTAGTCCTGCTCACTAGTTAGGTTCTTCCTAAAAGAAAACTTTAATGGTTGATGACAATAGCTTCATCGTTAGGTTCACTAAGGATTCCAACCTCTCTAATATCATTGAGTAGGGGCTATGACATATAGGTGAAAAACCCACCTTCTTAATGAGATGGCAACTTAGGATGATGCTTAACAGAGACAAGATAAGCATAGTTCCTATTTGGATCCCCTCATTGTCTCCCTCTTGAGTATTAGACCAAGGTAAGCCTAAGTTTTTTTGGTAAGTGCACTTGGAAAACCCCTCTGTATAGATCAGGAGTTATCTTCCTCACTAATTATTAAGAGGTTATTAGATTAAGGAAAGTTATTAGACAATGTCATTCAACTAACCTATAGTTGGAAACCTCCAATAAACATGGCATAAAAACTATGGGTAAATTCTTCAAAACAGGATCTTATACTAAACTAATTAGAATACAAGAGGAGGTGCCACCCAACCACAAAGTGGATAAACCACCATCAAAAGTAGTAGAGAAAACATGGAACAGTATCATCAAGAATGGTAATACCTAGGCACCTACAGATAAAATCATCGAAATTAGTGAGAAACAGTAATTGAGTAACTGACTTGAGTTACATAGGCCAAATTTTCACATGGTTTAACAAACAGAAAGGATTTTTCTTTATTAGAAAGAAGCTTGTCAGAATATTAGCTAATCATTTATGCTTGAGTAAATTCTGTTATAGTTTTGCCTATTTGGTTCACCTATGTGTTCAGGTCATTCCATCCTAGAGGTCAAGTGTATGCTAAACTCTATCCCTCACAAATCCCCTTTTAGATTCTACAATCTTATGCTTCAGCTAGATGGCTTTTAAGAAGCAATAAGGAAGGGTATCAATTCCTATATTCCAGGATGTAAGGCCTTCCAACTAGTAGACAAATTGAGGAAAGTAAAAATATAACTTGAATTGCTTAAAAGTCAATTATGCTTGTATTATGAAGTTTTGCTTAAGAACACCAAGTCCTAACTTAAATTTCCCCAATCTGAACTTTACAGCTCACCTAACAATTCCAATCTCAAGTTCTAGGAAGATGCTCTTAATCACACTGCCCAGTCCTTATGTTTACATAACTCCTTTCTTAGACAGAAGGCCAGAATATAATGGCTAAAAAATGGTGATAAATGAATTAGCTTTCTCTTCAATATCATTTTAGCCTATAAAAATATAAGCTGCATTAAATATCTCATAAATAGTGAAGGAAATGTAGTCATAGATCAACAAGCCATGAAAGAGGTGGCTTATAAATATTACAAGAATCTCTTAGGCTCTTTAGTTGTAGCCTCCTTTATTGTTTTAACAGTTAAGGAGTATATTCAAGATGGCCTTCAAGAAGAATCATCGTCCTCCTCACTAGGCTAATCACTCAATATGATAACAGGAAAGTTGTCTTCAGTTTTAAGACAAATAAGGCACCTGGCCCTGGTAGCTTCAACACCTATTTCTTTTAGAAAATTTGGGATATCATAGTGGAAATTGTAGTAGATTGTCTGTTAGAATTTTTCAATAATAAAAAATGCTAATAGAGCTAAATAAAACTATCTATGGCTTATTTCTAAGATAGAAAATCCGTCTTCACTTCAATATTTTTGCACTATCTCATATTATATCCTTGTGAATAAGATTATTGCAAAGATCTTGATAGATAGAATTAAGGGTGTCTTTGCCCCTTTATAAGCCCTTTTCAATATGCCTTCATTGATGGCAGAAGAATTGTACATAACCTTTTACTAGCTCAGGAGCTTTATAAGGATTATTCCACTAATAGAATAGCAACAACAATAACCCAGTGAAAGTCCTACTAATACGTAGGGTATGGAGATGTCTAGTAGTATGTAGCTTTGACCCTAACGATTACTTCAATAATCTAAAAATAAAGATTGCTCTCTAAAATGGACATTTAAAAGGCCTTTGATTTAATAGAGAGGGATTTTATCCTAAATTGCCTCAAAGCATTTAACTTTCCAAATATTTTCTTATCCTGGATAAAGATCTGTGTCACCATTACTTCTTTCTATACTCTAATAAATGGTAAACCCACTCAAATCTTAAGAGGAGCTAGAGATATAAGGCAGTGAGACCTATTATCTCCCTACCAATTCACCATTGCCAGCAAAATACTTATGAGGATTACTTAGAAGCATATTCTTAGCTAAAAGGATTTTAGATATCATCGTAAATGTGATAGTTTAAATCATTTTGCTTTAGCCTATGTAAATGATCTATTGTTTTTATATGGAATGAATATACAATCTCTAAGATTCACCACTAACTACTTATAATTGCTATCCTTAATGTCTAGATCGAAAATAAATTTTAAGAAAAGCAAACTAATTATTTCTATTAGTGTTCCTAATATGGCTTTATTATAGCAGATATCAAGTATGCATGTACAAGATGTTGGTTTATGCTTAGATTTGATATTGCGTTTTTTTCCAACACAAGAGCTCCCCTTCGTATATCTCGCTTTACTAATTTTTCCATAAAATGAATAAAATCTTAGATTGTTGGGCCTTAACGAACCAAGTTCCTATCATTGGCTAGCTGTATACAACTAACTAAGAACATCCTTTCTAACCTATACACCCATTGGAGCTCACATGCAATGCTTCTTAAAAGACTAATAAAAGAGCTAGAAAGGATCTTGAAGAAATTTCTTAGGTCAGGTGATATCAATTATGCTTATGGAGCCAAATTATGTTGGGAGAAAGTATGCTCTCCCATTTAAGAAGGAGGTTTAGTATTGACATCCCTAACGAATAGGAATCAAGTTCTTTTGGAGAAATGGATTTAGAGACTAAAAACTAACAAAGAATATATATAGGTCATATGGTTACATACCTATTACTTAGCAAATAACAACTTTTAGAGCATGAAAGAAACCAGAGAACATTCTTGGCCTTTAGTAGAGATACTAAGGATGAGGGATACGCATTGGAAATGGGATTAGTACATGGTTTTAGATGGATAAATGGTCTCCTATTGGCCCTTTTTTCCAAAGGTCTGAACTGAATTCCCTTATAAATAGACTTCAAAGAATATTATAGTTTCAGAGATTATAAAAGGTCTTAACTGGTATCTACCTTACAGAGGTATATCCTTTATCAACCTCCCAAATTACCTACCCAGCCCCTTACATTTAGATTCTCCTGTTTGGAACCCTTACATTTAGATTCTCCTATTTGGAAGCTCCATAAACTAGGAATATTTACCAATACATCCTTTTAGACAAAAAAAGATCACATTTCTTTAAGGTGAACTGGTTTGAACTAGTTTGGAAAAATTCAATTGTTTCTAAAGCCCTTAACGTATGCTGGTTAGCTATATAAAATAGACTATAAACAAAAGATATGTTCAATTCCAATTTGAACGCATCATATTTCCTCTGTAATATGGAAACTGAATCAATTCCTCAACTATTTTTTAAATGTTCCTACTCTATAACTATCTATTCCAACATCCAATATCAAATGCAGTTTAATTTCTATCCATATTCAACTTAGGCAGATAAGCAGACAAAGTTAGATGGAAGTTAGAGGCCTCTGGTTGCTTCTCAAATTGCTCAACTGGGCTGATATATTGTTAGAGCAAACTCAAGTTTAATGGTACCAGGTGGTATGGTGGTTGGTGCAAAAACCATAGTCCTAAGCATTTGCATACATTGTAGAAAGCTTTCAAACTAAAGCTAGCCACCTTAGACCGGATAGGTAAATTTCTTTATATCGCTAATTAGAGTACCCTATGTAAGAATCAAGGTAAATCTCATAACCATCTCTTTTTCCTATGCCCCTACTCTAATAAGTTTTGGAGATTTATAATGGTGATGTCTACTATAAAGAATCCACCTATATCCTAATCAGCAATAATTAGTATTATTGCTGACTAGGATATAGGTGGATTTTGTATACTATATATAATGGAGCATCTTAACCTATATTTAAGAAGGGGATAAATGAATAATTCATATTGATTTAGCTTAACTTGTTGCTAGCATCTAGTCTAAGAGAAATAATAGGGTCTTAAGTCTCTCTTGTGAACTAATGAGGAGATATATGGAGCACTGTAAATAAAATAAGACTACACATCAGCCTCTATAAAGAAAAGCACATAGAACTGGGACATCAATTAATGAAGATATCTATCACGTAACCTATCTAGTAACAACATCTCTCCTCTAAACTTCTAAAGAAGCTCCTAGCATTAGGAAGAAGGTTACTCGAAGTTGATACAACAACTAAAGGGATAGCAAAAAATTGAAGCAGTATGAAACAAAAGGATGTGTGTGGAGAATACTAACCTTCTTTCAAAAAGGCACCTGCTTCTACATAACATATGGCATATTCTTCATGCTTGAGTAACGCGTAACCGTTAAATATCTCACCAACTATTATTCTCTTAATGAATTAAACAAATGACTTAATGTTTTGCTTAGCTTAGCACATACATTGGTTTAATGTCAACTGTGAGCTAATTAATGATGTACACTTGATATTATTCATTAAAATAAGTCGTTTATTTCTTAAAAAAGAATAATGGGTACAGATAGAAGACTGGATATCTAGCCTATCTAGGAGAAACCAAATCGACTCCCTCTTTATAAAAAAAAATATTTTCCTACTGCATCTATAATCCAAGCCAGATGATGCTAAGCTATAATACCAAAAGATGTTGTTTTTTGTCTTAATCTCCTAAAGAGTACTGGATAAAGATGAGGTAATAGTCTTTGGTTACAGAAACCTTATTAAGCAACATGCAACATCACAACTTCATAACATCTCAACAACATAGAATCTACCAATGAAAACTATCATAAGATAATACAAAGGACACAATCTGACAAGCTAAAGGGTGATAATAGTTTACTTGGTGCTTAAAAATAGTTTATTCATATGGGCTCGCTATCTTAACGATTGGAGGGCTTTAAATCCATTTATATTGCAGATTGAGCTCACCCTTCGTGGAATGTCTCTTCAAATAAAGCTTCGTGAATTTTTTTAATTACTAAAGTATTTTGTTTTAGTTAATATTCTCAAGCCATTTAATATATGGATAATTTACATGACATTTTGATCCTTTTATTCATTTCTCCCCACACCCTGCATGGTCATATATCCCTAGTGTATCTTTGGACACAAATTTTGTAAGACAAATTGATCATCCTATTAGGAAATAGAAGTTTATTTAATTTCCAAAAAGACATAACATTAATAGAACTTTTATATGAATTAGGAAAGGAGCACAAAAAGATTATGTCTTAATCTTCATCCTCAATTTTAACCCCAACAATTTGTAAATATAAGATTATTCAATTAAAATTATTAATGTTACTTTTTGCCTATATTCATTTTATCATCGTTAAGGTATAAAAACATTTCCTTTGATGTAAATAATTCCTAAATGATTTCTTCATACACTTATTTTCAAGTCATTTTTATAACAAAGAAACAATTGTTTTATCAACCACATCTCTTGGGGCCTTATCACCCAAAACCAACATTATTACTGTGTGCCTTTGATTGAATCTGTTCCTTCTTTTAACGCTCCCAAATTCTTTGACAAATTTTCTTATCCTACTAATGCTGTTGCACATCCATACTTAATAAGAACTATCATCATCATCGCCTTCTATAAATCATAAGTTTTATTAAACTTTTAAAGAGACATCTTGATAACAAAACCTTAGGTCTGATGCTAGTTGTTGAGATATCAATTGATATGATACCAATTGTCACACAAATGAAAGCTATATAAGAAGGAAATAAAAAAAGAAAAAGCATAGAATTTGTATAGTTTAGCTAATATGTGACCTACATTTACAGGTAAGGACATAGATTTATTTTATTACTATTAACAAATGATGTAAGGAGAATAATATGAAAACAACCTTAACCTTATACGACCCCTATCAAGGTATTGATAAAAGAAATGAAATAACTTAAATTAAAATAAAGCTTGAGGTGCCTCCCAAGAGCGCTTCTTTAACGTCATATTAGCTAGACGAAAATTTTTTTTATTAACTTACTCAGAGTAAACTGGGTCAGCCAATTTAACTTCTTCCGCAGTTTCAACCTGTAAATTCTCATAATATGGTTTCAATCGGTGCCCATTAACTTTAAACACTTTAAAAGTGCCCAAACTCTGAATTTCAACTGCACCATATAAGAAAACATTAGTAACAACAAATGGACCTATCCAATAAGATCGTAATTTACGAGGAAAGACTTTAATTTAGAGTGATAAAGAAGGACCTTTTGACCTATGGAAAATTCTTTTCTAATTAAGATTTTGTCATGAAAGGCCTTAGTCTTTTCTTTATAGATTTTAGCACTCTCATGAGCTTCATTACGTATCTCTTCCAACTCTTTCAATTGTAATTTTTGATTAATTCCAACCTCAGTTAAATCCAAATTGCATTGTTTGACAGCCCAGTAAGCCTTATGTTCCAATTCTACAGGTAAGTGACAAGGTTTTCCGAATACTAACCTGTATGGCGATATACCAATAGGAGTGTTATATACTGTCTTGTATGCCCATAGCGCGTCATCTAAATGCAAACTCCAATCCTTCCTGTTAGGATTAACCACTTTCTCCAAAATTGATTTGATTTCCCTATCAGAAACTTCGGCTTGTCCACTTATCTGAGGATGTTATGCTATTGAAGTTTGATGTGTAACACTATATTTCTTCAGTAAAACCTCAATAATTCGGTTACAAAAATGAGTCCCGCGATCACTGATTATTGCTCTAGGCACTTTAAACCTGAAAAAAATATGAGATTTAACAAAATCAACAACTTTAGCATTATCAGTATGAGTAGCCTTAGCTTCAACCCATTTTGAAACATAATCCATAGCAACGAGAATATATGTCTTACAGAAATATGAAGGAAAGGGGCCCATAAAATCAATTCCACATACATAAAAAATTTCACATACCAGGATATTCGTGAACGGCATTTGGTCTTTTGGTCCTAAACCACCTGTTCTTTGACATCGATCACAAGTCTTGCAAAATATATAAGCATCATAAAATAGTTTAGGCCAAAACAAACCACATTCAAGCACCTTATGGGCTATCCTTCTAGGACCGAAGTGTCCACCACATGTAAAAGAATGGTAAAATTTCAATATAGAAGGGATTTCATCATCAGATACATATCACCTAATAATTTGATCAGAACAATATTTCCACAAATATGGCTCATCCTATGCATAATATTTAGCCTCTCATTTGATTTTATCTTTTTCAGCTCGTGATAAAGTACTAGGTAAAGACTTGGCAATCAGAAAATTAACTATATCAGCATATACCAAGGTGTTACCTGTTGTGTAGCGAATAAATGTTCATCTGGAAATTCATCTTTCAGGTTGTCTGAAGTTGTGTCTAGACGGATATGAATAAGGTGATCTGCAACCAAATTTTCAGTTCCCTTTTTGTCTCGTACCTCCACATCAAATTCTTGCAGTAGTAGAATCCAACGAAAAAGATGTGGCTTTGCCTCCTTTTTGGACAACAAATACTTTAACGCAGTATGATCTGAATAAACTACAACATGTGTGCCCAACAAATATGAACGAAACTTCTCTAGCACAAAAACAATTGCCAATAATTCTTTTTCTATTGTTGAATAGTTTTTCTGGGTGTCGTTTAACATCATCGAAGTATAGTAAATCACATGCTACGCTTTGTTCATCCATTGCCCCAGAACAACTCCTGACACATAGTCGCTTGCATCGTACTTTTTCTCAAATGGAAGACTGCAATCCGAGGGCTGCATTATTGGAGCAAAAATTGACTTCTCTTTTAATTCATCGAATGTTGTCCTACATGCTTCATCAAACTTGAACTCCACATCTTTTTGAAGTAACTTACATAAAGGTTGAGTGGTCTTCAAAAATTCTTTGACAAAGCGTTAATAGAAACCTGCATACCTAAGAAAAAAACGAACTTCCCGTACACTTATAGGGTTAGGAAGAGATTTAATGATTCCTATCTTAGCCTTATCAACCTCAATTCCCTTAGAAGACACTACATGACCTAAGATTATCACTTGATCAACCATAAAATGGCATTTTTCATAATTTAAAATCAAGTTATTTTCAATGCAATGTTTCAAAAATTTTTCAAGGTTAGTCAAGCAAGTATCAAAAGACTCACTGTAAATTGTAAAGTCGTTTATAAAAACTTCAATACAGTCATCCACATAATCAGAGAAAATACGTACCATATGTTGGATCGGGAAAAGAAAGCATGCTATATTTGGAGAACCGGTAGATTTCAACTTATTAGAAATCTTATTTGCAGTGGAAGCAATATATCCAAATCATCATGCCAATCTGCACATGATATGGTATAAGGATAATAATAAATATAAACAAGATAGTGATATTACCGACTCCTTCGCTACAACTTCAATTTATCGCTACACTATCCTTTCCTTCTTCTTGTATCCAA
>JAOTAY010075577.1:0-16624 GCA_025629805.1 Erythroxylum baracoense | reverse complement strand
CATTTATTACCTTTCTGGAATGAATAAATGCAAATAGATTGAAGATGGGCCCTCTTGAAAGTTAAATAGCTTCCAACATTAACTTTGCTCTAACTATATTTATTACTCTTCTTGGATGAATAAATATAAATAGAGTAAAGATGGGCCTTTCATTGTGGTGGATTCTGGGTAGGTGCCCTGCTTGCCCCTGCCCAGGGCTGCACCTGCCCAGGGCCGGCACTGGCCCTTTTAAGTCTCTGGAGTGATGGAAGTATGCTAGGAATGGTCTGATTTTAGTTCTCTCTTCAGAAAATATGATAGAGGCTGTATAAAAGCTTTGACGTGTGACCTACATTATACATATTTGACGGGCGAGTGAAAAATACAACAGGCCCTTTTAAGTCTCTGGAGTGATGAAAGTATGCTAGGGATGGTCTGATTTTAGTTCTGTCTTCAGAAAATATGATAGAGGCTGTATAAAAGCTTTGACGTGTGACCTACATTATTTATGTAGAGATATCGGTCTTGGAAAGTAGTGGAATATTTATGTGCAGTCTTAAGCTCGTCACATCCACCATCACCCCAAAAAGGCTTCATCCTATTTTATGACAAGCCAAGGTGTAAAGTTGTACGCAAATAAGGCTACAACGTAGGAAATCATGCAGTTGCTAAGTTCGTGTATGACCTTCTGAAGTTCTACTCTTAATGGATTTTCCAGACTTTAAGTTCCCAAGATTTTGTCGAATTTGATGAAAGTAATTTCGCCTGGACGTAATTGTTCAACAAAACACAAATGCTAAAATATTACAGGTCGAGAAGATGTCAGCACACGACCCGATACAGAAAGAAATGGCAACGCAGAAGAAAGAAGAGAGGATGGCAGAAGCAGAAAGGAGCAAACACGAGGCCCGCGGGCAAAACGAGGCGGCGAGACAAGCGGCTTCCATTCCCGGGGGCCATGGCCACTACACCGCCAGTGGAACGGGTCAATATGGGACGACTGGTAAAGAGAGCCATACCCACTCAACAAGCGGGGCTCCGGGCTACTTAATGGGTACCCAACAAATGTCAGCCATGCCTAGTCATGGCGCTGGGCAGCCTTATGGAGGAACTGTGGACGAGGGTGTGGTCGGTGTGCAGCCGATGGTGATGCCCGCTGAGACAACGGGCCATAATACCCATGTGGAGGGGTCTGGGTTTGGACTCGATACGACCACGCCAGGACCAGGTCATGGGGCTCCGACCCATAGGAGGGGGTATGGCACGGGTGGGAGATATGGTTAATGAAAACGTTCTCTATTTGCCTTTTCTCGTTTTCTGTCATACTTTGTAGTACCCAGTCAGTCTGATGTTTTCTTTATGACGCACATTTTGGATTTAAATAAAGACAGAAATCATTTGGCCTTGAAGTAGTGGGTACTGTTCTTTTATTGAAAATTTTAAGCAGTGGGTGCTGGTAAGTACCGTATTGATATTGTATCAGATTTGCTTCGATACTTAATCAATTATAATAATTCAATAACAATTTATAGTTTAATAATTATATTAAAATATCAAATAAATATAATTATATTAAATTATCAAATAAAAAGTTATAAAATTTTATGTTTATAAATATCGCTATAGAAGTTCCGCTTTATTTTTAGTTCTAATTTAATATAAGTTTTTATTAAGGAATTTTATTATCATTAGTATTTAACTTTATTGCAATATCTTTATTTAAGATTATTTTTATTTTTATTTAAGATTATTTTTATGATTAAGATTAATTGCACTTATCGAATTATTTATTTTATCAGGAAATTTTAGTAAATTTATGAAATTGAATTATTAAGATATTACAAGATTTTGAAATGAATGAATTTAAATGTATTTTAATTTCTTTTATATTCTACATTGAACTATGATTTAAATTGCAAAAAATAACTCATAAAATTTGTACTCCTGCTAATGATTTACAAACTAAATCATATGAGCAATATTGGGATCAAAATTTATAAATTTAATCCATTGTTTAAAGACTTAATATATTAAGGTGTAACTCATTTATTACTCTTTAACTCTTTTTTACAATAAAGTGATAAGAAACTAGTTGCAAATATTTTTTAACACAGGTTAATGCAATGTGTAGCACAAATTTTTTCATAATACTATTTATCAGTAGTGAACTGAATAAACTAGTTGCAAATTTTACGATAGATGATACTGATACAAATTCTTATTATGGGTAAAAAACTTTCTCTAATGCAATGTATAACACAAAGAACCTAACAAAGGAATTAAACTTACTTTGTTATCTTCTCATAATATTATTTATCAATAGTGAACTAAATATTATTTTCTAGTTAACTTCATTCATAATTCCATTAAATATTTAAAATAAAGTATTGTTAAAGGCGTCAATCCACTTTAAAAGCATGATCTTTTTTTGCATAATAAACCAAAAAAATTAATAATAGGCTTCTTTCTTCTATTTGTTCAATCATTACATATAACTAAACACCCATAAATAGCCTGCCATTTTTTATCCAATTAACTGTTTATTTGATTAGAAGTTTACCTTTATAGTCATCTTAATTGCTTTATACGGTGGGATCGTAAGAGACAATATCATTTACTATAGGCTGATAATAATAAGACTAGATATAATGATATATCTAAATTATATATATCATCATCTAGTTATTGTCATGTCCACATTATGAGTCATTTCTTTTGATTTTAAGACATTATGGATTGAAGGTTGAGCTCCAAGAATTATTAATGGTGTAAAACATTTAGTCACTTATCTTATTTTTTTTCTCACCTCAAGTGTAATATTCTTTTCTTATTGGGTAAGAATACTACCTTAAACATCCCGACTATCATCTTCACCCATTGCAGAAGGAGCTTTCACTACCAATTCTGTAGTTCAGTTTTGCCTAGCATCTTTCTCATGCTGATACTCTTCAAGCAAAGTTTGCATTTGATATTTCATATTATGGTTCACTTTCTTACAAGACTCTACATCACCTTTGACTCCAGCTAAATACTTCTATAATCTAGTGATTTCCTCACCTTTTAAATGTTTGTTACAATACAAAGAAATAGTATGATTATTCATTCCAAGAATCAATCTAGCATAAGTTTAAGCTAGATCATCGAATCTTCCTGAAATGACTGAATTATCAGAAGTACTTGAACTTTCCTTCATTTATCTGTAAAATAAATCGACATATGTCAAAATTAAATTAATAACTTCATATCAAAATAAAGTGCTATCTGAACTTAGTTTTATTATCAAATACTATCACAAAATATGTAACATAGAAGCATATCTTAGATTCTAAAAACGTACATGTAACTTTAACTCTAAAAATTTAAGTACATCTTATATTCAAAATCAATAGTCTAAAAATATTTATTACCAACTACTAGTGACATTTAATCATATGAGATGGACATGCAAGTAAATTTCATGAACTTATATAAATGAATCCTTAAGAAAATTTGAGACTTAACTATATTTTCTACAAAAAAAATTCTAGAAGTTGTTAGTACAATACCATATATATGAAAAATTTATCTACAAGTACATTAATAACATACATCATTTCTTGTATCTTACATTTTGTGGCAGTAAATAATTGCACATTACAAAATTGAATTTATTGTAAAAATTAAAGACATCATTATACTCTCATAATTACAATCGATATGATAGTAAATCATATTTTATAATGTATTCCATAATGATATGAAATAATCAAATCTCAACTATTATAAATTCTAGAATGATAAAATCATCTCAAATCTTAATCAATAATTTATTTTAGAATGAAAAATTTATCTCAAATTTCAACGAACAATTTATTCCATAATCATAAAATCATTACAAATCCAAACCATAATTTAAAGTCTATTTTGATTGCTTAAAATCGTAAAGTTATTCCAAAACCAAAATCTAAACTATAATTTAAAACTTATTTTTGTTACTTTAAACAAAATTAAGACACTATTAATTAGTAATTGTTAAACACAACACAATATGTAAATCAAACAAAATTAAACCTAATCATGAATCAAGCCAAAGCCACAATTGTGACAACATAATCCACAATTTGATTCTACCAAACAAATTCATTATAATTGAGTAATTATCTAAATTTTCGCACATGTAATTGACATTTGGCACAAGTCACACAAAACAAGTTTAAATTTTAAAACAACCTAAAACTAAAAGGCTGAATGACAGTACTGGAGTGGAGCACGGCATATCTTCAAGACTTCGATACCTTTGGCGCGAGCTGACTATTGGATTGGCGGTTCCTGGACGCTGGACAACAAGAGAGAGTGGTGTGGCAAGTAGGCGTGGCAGTGCAGCAATGGAGCAGTGATGGGTGGTGATGTTGCAACTAGCGACTATAAAGAGTTGCTGGACTAGTGATGACAAGGCGGGCTGGTGGTGACGATGTTGAGCTAATGGTGACATGGATAAAGGCAGAAAGTAGAAAGTAGAACGACTAGAGAGCGGCAACAGAAGCAAAAAAATGTCAGATGGGGAGGGGGGAGGGTAGGCAATTTTAGCGTTACAAATTTCATATTTTACAAAATCTACTAGTAAATAACAGATATTTGCAATTTTGGTTAGTACTGGCTGGTACCCTAACCTAGCATAGTATATATAGGTTTCGTATCTTTTATAGCCAGTACAATATGAAACCTTAAACATTGGTAATAGGAGAAGTAAATTTTCAGGTTACTGAAGAAAAATCTCAATGAAACATTTTCTTTTTATTTTTCCACTAGACTCTCTGGACCAGTTTCTCCATATGTTCAGCTTAAGTCCTTCCTTAAGATTTCAATAGGTTTGGGGTTGGTTTTGTGCCAAAGATTGTGGATATTTGTTCATATTATAGCCATATTGGACTTTTGATTTCTCACAACAAATATCTCTAACCATTAGAAAATAGAAACAGGCTAAAAAAGAAGAAGATAGAGTAAAATATTTCATGTATTATAGTGCACGCCAACTCTATTATGTTAGTTTCAGGACGCAAAATAACAATACTGTGCTGGGTTTCGTTTCTCACTGTCATTGTTGCTTCTTTATTTTTCTCTTTTGATTGATTTGAATTTATATTTCGAGTGCATTTATTTTCGCATCTTCTACACATTTATTTTCATGTTTTCTATTAGGCCTTTAATTTTTAGAACATGATAGAGATCTTGTGGTTTCGGTTATATATATTTGATTTTTCTATGCATTTACAATTTCATGTTTTCTATTAGGCCCTTTAATTTTAAGAAGGTGACATAAAAATATGTGATTTACTTTCACATTTTTTATTAGGTCTTTAATTTTGAGAAAGGTGATAAAAATTTGGTGATTTCACTTATATATAAGTTGTATGATCTGTTATTCAGTACTATTATATTATATTATTGTTTAACATCATATTTTTCTCTATTCTTCAATAATTTTAACATTCACATTTAGAGTGTAATAAAATGTTTTTTTAATCAATTTTGTAACACTTCGTTGTTCTAATTTAAAATTTTAATATTTTTAACCATCAATATTGCAAGTTAGAATTTATAATTCCAAAATCAAAATTTAAACTCATTAAATCTTGTCTTAGTTTTTCTTTATATTATCAAAGTATATGGAAGGCATGAGCACCACTTCAACTAATTTGTTAAACTATACAAATTGAAAAAAAAAAAAGGTTGCATGGATTATAAATTGAAAATGAAAGTTGCATGTTTTTAAATATAAATTGAAATGAAAAAAGTTGTGTGTTACTTGATGAAGAGGGAGCCTTATAAAAGTAGAAAGATACAATTATTTCAATTCATTAACAAAATGCATTTTAAAAATTTTATTCTCTGCCTATTTCAAATTTAATTTGGTTTTCATATATTAAACCAATCTTTTATGCTTTTGGAAGATTAATCATAAGAGAATTTGTGTATTATTGATCTATATGCTATATAGTTACAAGTTCTAGGATAAAATAAAGGGAATTAAGAGGTATTATATATAAAGTTACAATTCAAGAATAAAGGAAATTAAGAGCAAATTTATAGTTTCTTAATCTACGATCAATATTTTGCATAGTATTAAATTGTTGATAAATATTATGCAAAACATTATAGTTGACTCCTTTTTAAATTCAAGATGGTGCAAGTGACGTTAACTGGAATTTGTTAACTATCTTATTGACTCAAATTGGTAGTTGATTTTTGGTGAAGATATTAGTTGTCTATGTAGAAATAAGAGAGATAGTTTTTGGTTGGACATGATGACAAATATTCTAAATATGTTTTATGCATTCAAGATATACTATCATTATGAGCAATTTGAATGGCATTATGATTATTGTAATAAGTAGTAGGAAGTTATCATAATAAGTATTAAGAGGTAATGAATGTTCTATACTCATGTTTTGTAATAGCTCACATAATCATATGAGTTCGAAAGTAATGTTAGCATAGGCTCAATATTTATCTTCATTTGTTTATTTATTTATTTATTTATGAGATAACCGAATTGCCAAAAAAGAAACAAAATTTCATTGTAGAATGTAGATAAGTAGGATCTCTAGCTTAATTAGCATTAGTGTATATGTGAAATTTTAAAAATGAGGGTAATGAGAGTTTGGTATCATGAAATAGGGTAGTTTTAACATAGTATAAAACACAAAGTAACGCAAATAGTGAGTGATTCAAAGAGCTATTATAAATTGACTCATAATGTGAACTGCATAAGTTAGGTTAAGAAAAATAACTGTAAGATATATAAAACTCTCCACTAGTCTTTAATATAGTGTAGAATCAACTAGAGGTTTGTTATATGTTGGTGTAAGATGAATATCATTGTCAATAGAAGTGAAAGTAGTTTTATCGTCACTTATATTTATATGAGATATGATTTAGTAGAATACTTCTTTTGACCTAGATGATTATAAAGCATTTATAATCTAAGGAAATATGTTAGATGTCCTAAATCTTTTATCTCAAAGTGATAGTTAGGAAACTATTTCAATTCTGTAATGTCACAGAGGTTATTATTAATAATGATCATTTCATCCACATAGAGCAACAAGAGTAAACCATTATTTATGCATTGAACAAACAAGGTGATGAAGCACTGTACCATATTGGGAAAAGAATTAAGAATTAAGAATTAAATTATACTTATATTTTATGCCATTATTAGTCCAAAAGACATTGATTGTTTCAAAGAATTAGATTTTGAATAATTGAGCATATATATTATGTAAATAAGATTTTTTGTAGTGAATAAATTTACATATATCAAGAAAAATCATCAATAAAGATTACAAATTATTTTGAATTTTAGAAGCAATAAAAACATTAAAATACAATTTTGAGAGGAAGTCTTAAAGAGAGAAGCTCTTACTTCTTTTTAGACCTTCTTCACGCTGCATGGTCTTCTGGTTCTCTTTTGCTTCCTGTTGGCTCTCCTCGCCTTCATTACTTCACTAATTTCCCTACTAGCTCATTCACCTTATCTAGTTTAGGCCTTTCTCCATCCCTCCCTCCTTCCCTTTTTAGTGCCTTATATGAAAAAATGAATATATGGACTGATTAAAGAAAATGAATGAAAGACCTAAGTGAGGTAATTTGGGCAAGTTTTCTTAAACAAAGACCTAAGTGAGGTGATTTAGACAAATGAACTATGTAATGTGACTTAGGCAATAAAATATGAATCCATAAGATAAAGAGTTAACAAAAATGAATAAAAATTTGATGGGCATGTGTAATGAGATAACTACATATATGCTTCATGCTTGATATGATATTGCTTGCTCAAATAAATTATATCTTATTAAGTGATTGAAGATTGTGGTGATTGATGAAATTATACCTTAATGACTGTGATGATACTTGATTTAAGAATAGATGTCTTTCTTAAACCTTAATGTGAAATGCGAAAATTGGCCCTATACCTTGATATAGAAGATGTTAGTTTTAAATTGTTGTTAATAACTCATTTAGCATGGTTATATGTGAATATAGGCAATGAATTTACTAATTTTCTATAAATAAAAAGGGTTTTCAAAATGAAAATAAAATTTTCTAATGCATGACCATTTATCGGTAAAAATGTTTTCCTTTACTAAATGTAATATTCAATTTTTCATTGTTTTTCCCTCTTCCAAGAAAAAAGGAAAAAGGTTATTGAGTCAATTAGCTAACAACAACAACAACAGTGACTAAGAGTAAGGTCTATATAAGGTTGACCAAACTTGTCTGATTATTTTTGTTTTCTTTATGTATTTAGAACATTGTGTCTTTAAATGTCAATGTAGACATTGGGGCATTGCTATAGTTGTGAATTTGTAGAATTAAATTATTATTATTTCTTTTATATTATTGGTAAGTAAGATTTGAACTTATATAGTTAATGATGATGGGATTACAATTATACTATTACGATGAAGGAATTAATTAATTATGCCTATTTAGATTTAAACTATCTTGTTAATTAAATATTGACTAGGTGGGTAAAATGTATGAACAAGTCATGTATGCTCGTAGGGTTAGCTTGGCACTCTGGTGTCAGGTTAACACTATGTGGTCTACCCTAGGCTTATTAAAGTAAGCTGTGACATGACAAATATTTATTTATTGTTTCTCAGAATCAAAGCAAAAATCCAACAAATGGGTTTTGGGCAATCTCAAATGGGTTTATATCAATGGTGTCTCATTATTTCGTCTCATGGAAGGTTTTAGTGTATTTTAGTTTGGAATGCAATGAAAAAGTTTCGTGGTCCAATCTTCTATCATTAATGCAAAATAATTCCCACGGCCACAAAACATGTAAGAAGAACATTATATTTATCTATTATTAAATGCAAAACTAGGTTTTCCTATTATAAATTCTTATTGAGTTTAATTATATAGATGTACTCACATTTTGAGTATGTATGTACGTTGATGAATAAAATGATGACTGTGGGATTTACCTTTGTTATGCCTTAAAATTTTGGTATAGGCAATGACATATCCAACCATCAATTATAGCAGGTATGTTTATATTCTTTGTGGACCCTAAATGATTTATATAGTTGGTCCATATTTATAAGTTATTGTTGACATATATAAATTTCAATGGAAGAGTTAACTGATATTTGAAAGAACCTATGTCATTAGGTGATATTAAGTGATTTTAACTCTTTCCGTTATTTATACCTACCTACTATAAACAAATTTTGAATTAAAACATGTCCATGATGATAATATTTTACCATTATATATATATTGCATCTTACTAGTAATTAGGCTAGTTAAAAACAAAGTTTCACTTACAAGATAGGTATATACTTATGTTTTGTTTAACATGACCTTGCCTTACATTGATTAAGCTTCTTCAAACTAAACGTATCTATCTCAAATGCAATAAAGGTTAAACATAAGTTATAGATGCTAATAGGAAAGCATTCATCCAACACAAATGAAGATGAAAAGTGAGAATTTTGTATAACATAGATGAAAACGTTTGAAATCTATCCCGCACTAGGGATGTATTTTGGCTTTCCTAATACAAAATTATACATTTCTAAACTTTACCCAAGTAATAAATTAGGTCAAACAGTGACCAATAACAATTGTCCCTCCACCGTGACTTTATAATTGGGTAAAAATAGAATTAACATGAATATAATATATTGGATTTAAGATCCAAAATTTACCAAGATGACTAGGTGATGAGATATGCTTGTGAATTTCTTTAAAAGGTTAGATATTGGCTCATCATTATAAGGATGCATGATAAAATTCATTGTAAATTCCCATATTATTGCATTTCTCAATTCATTTCACCATTTGAGTAGAATATTTTTAAGGTAATGTAATGCCTTCTTATATATAATTATAGAATAGATTGTCCTGATCCCACCCACAAAGATGCGTTTTACCGTTCTAATTATCAAATATGAAAAGTAAAGCAAGGAAAGCTTTTTTTAAAGGAGGAATAATACATGAAATATTTGAATATTACTTGAAGGAGGAGTTTATACAGTCTAATGGTAAATCTTTGACAAGTCTTTCATTTAAACTAAATTTTGAAGATAAAGACAATAAAGTTGCTTATATCGCTAGTTTTGAGTGTCCTAGAATTGGATAACTCTCTCTTTAGGGTTTTAAATTTGATGGATCATGTTAGTAGTCTTTGGTTTAACGTGACAAAGATCATGTAATAATACATACATTACCAAGGCTCACTACACACAATACCCCAACAATGTACAAAAATACCATCCAGAAGATAAACTTTAAGTAACACCTAAACTTCAATATGAAAATACTACAATTTTCATACTATGACTAAGTATAGTGAATATCATGCCTAAAAAAAATTATACCAGTACTCAATATAGCATGTACAATGAATACCATGCCATTGTAATAATATGAAAAACCATATTTAATTTAAATTAAACAACACAAATTTCCACACAGCTATAGTAAATGCAAGCTATTTATATGATCATATTTTGAATTAAATTTAAATTTAAATCCTAAAACTTTGCACATAAGATTAGGTTTCAATAAGTATATGAAATTACATAATAGGGTAAAATTAGTGTCGCATCATTTGGATTATTGTAGAATTTCGATTTCAAAATGAATAATAGACTAGCCTCCAATCAAGGCATTGGAAAAAGAAAGGAAGGTGGAGCTAGTGAAGGTTGAGTACTGTAAGAGTCAAAACACATACTGCTTCATTTTAACAAGATCCGTTAGCTGAAAAGGTATGAAATCCTTAAGAAAGGGGTTTTAAACCTAATAGGCATCTCTAGTCATATACTCTTGTATAAATTGGTTTAGTTGTAAAAATGCTTGAAATGGTTAAGCATACGAGGTTCACCTATTTTTAACATTTATGAAGATTCCTATACTAAAATAACACTCAAAATTTTGGTCATATTAGAGATCAATAAAATTGTGGTGTGGGATAAGCCCAATGGTATTTGTTTTCAGATAAGTGCTACAGATTTTGCAATGTCAATTTACCATTTTGGTGTGAACTATGGCTTTCCTAATAAAAGTGTTTGGAAACACTTAAATATCAATGTTCTATAATTGACTTCCCTAAATACATACATATAGTTATAACATTTTTGGTGAAATCTTATTCGAAAGCTATGATTTCAATCAAAAATAAAATAAAATTTCACACATTAGATCACCAGTCGTGTCTTTTTACATTTTGTAGTTTCCCACACTATCTCTAAGAGGAGGGAGTAAGGGTTGAGCTTTTCCATCATAATTTGACATTTTATTTTTCAAGCTACTTAGATGTGATGGCGATAAGAAAAAGGGTGCAATATTTAAAGGATCATATAGGCTTTCTCAAATGACCATTTCATATATAATAAATGACCTTGATTGATATTGAAGTATGAGGCAAATGAGGTTAGTTAAGGTGGTTAGGGGAGAATATATTTTAAATGGTGCCCAAAATTTTGAGGTTGAAGGTGATGAGAAAAGGATAGAAGATGAGGTCAATATGATTATTGATCAAATAGAGAATAACACTATAAAGAAAAGTCGTTAGTAAAAAGAACATTTGTCCACCATCTTTACAAAAATTTTTAGAGGAATTACATAAGAATCAAAGTGGATCATCTAGGTGTTAAAAAAGTAGGTGAAAACACTAAAAGAGATTCAAGAACTAGCAGTTGGACTAGATGGAAGAGATAATGAGTGGTTACTTTTCCTATATATGATATAACCTACCAATGCAGGCTTTTTTTGGCTCCATACAACAACAACAACAACACCCAGTAGGGATCTAATCTTTACCATAGTAGTAAAAAATGATTACATTGGATTTTATATTCTCTTCTATTATGGTCTTTTTTGTTGTCACTATTGTACATAAGAACATCTAAATAATGTATGTTTGTTTTCATATTGACATTCGTATCGTGTGCATTATGCATTAAAATTTCACAAAGAATAAAATATTTTAATTTAATTTATTAGAATGTAAAATTATTTAGTTATTATTTGTTTCATAACCTTATTTACTTAAAACGAGGCAAACGAAGCTCACAATAAAAAGAAGTGCATCAATATGGAAACACGTCCAAATGTGGTAGTTAATAGTTTCCTTCAATCAGTATTAAAGTTACATATGTCAAACATTATGATGACCTTGAATTTTAGTTTTGAAGTTACAAGAATGGTGATACCCTAGGAATAGCCACATCAATCACATTATCCTACAAGAACTCCAACAAAGATTTGTTTTTATAATGGGTGGTGGACCATAAGGATTGTGTGCAACAAACTCAGACATAATGGGAGTGCCAACTAATGAATATAAATTCATCCAAAAGATAATCAATTGATCTTGTTTAGGAACATAAGTAAAAGAATAGAGAAATAATATAAGGATACAAGTATTAATAAATAATTAGATTTTGTCAATAAGGGGAGATATAAACATCCGTAATAGAAACCATCTCACCTGAGGTAGAATTGCAATTATACAAATATTGAAAAAAATGTAAAAATAATCAGGCATATGGCTAAAAAGAAATTTGATACATGAATATATGATTGTATTAGGAGATCGGAACAAGGACATCAATTACAATCTTAAATTTATGACACGAGAGATAATTTAAGTTTACTAGATTACATGAGTCCTTATAAGGTGTATCATCTAATAATATTCTTATTAAATTATTATGATCTCCATAATTTCATATAAGAGAATGATAATATTTTTTTAAATAATTTTTTCAGTTCCTTTAAAAATAAAGATTTCCTCTTATTCTTAATATTGCTTAATCATGCATCAGTACATTGAAATTGATCCTACATTGAAGAAATAATCAAACTCCATTAATATTCTACAGTTCACCAATTCAATTGATGTGCATAATTACAAAAATCTATATAAGTTGTATCACCTCAATTATATTATAATATTCATTGATTTCATATTAGTTGATTCACCTAAATTATATACTAATGTACACTAGTTTCATATTAACCTTCGATTGATTAACAAGGAATTAAATATAGTTTATTGTAGATTTCATATTCCAAATAAGTTATTAAAAGAAAAGGATGCTTTTGACTTTGTAATTAAATTTACCTAACAAAATAAAAATTATGCTTTTAATTTTCCAAAGAGAAAATCAATCAATATGTTTAAATTCCTCATTTACCCAATGGAAAATAGTTTTTTTGTTCCTTATTACTTTCATCTCTTGGACTAATTAATGTATTTCAACCACTTTCTATAGAGTTCTAATAAATGATAAACTAACCATCTTATTCAATTAAGTGAAACGACTCAAATAAGGTGACTTATTGTCCTCCTATCTCTTTATCCTTTTTATGTAATCATTAACTAGGCTAACTAGTTTTTCTATAAGACATGACAACAACATTAAATTCCACTTAAAATGTAATAAGATGGGGCTCTTTATTCTTGCTTTTGTAGATGATCTACTCTTCGCTTCTAAGGCTAAGGACAAATTTATATAATTGCTCATGATTGCTTTAAACCCTTTTAGATTATTATCAAGCCTTTCCATTAATATAGTTTCATCTGGTGAAAAAACTACCTAAAGTTTCCTTCATTAGATGGCTTAGTTACAAATAAAAACTTGGGACAATGGACAAGCTAAGATTTATCAATTCCTTATAAATGTGTAGCTTATGTAAGAAGGACCAAAAATCTCTCTAGCACCTATTTTGCAACTGCGAATTCTTTGCATACATATGGTTTATAATACAAGATCTATACAAACTATATGTCTCAAGCCTTGGGTTATGTTTACATCTTCAAAAAGTTAGAGCAAGATAAGTGAAATTCAACTAGAAACAAATCTCTCTGCATCATAGAATGAGATAGCACCGTGTATTTCATATAGAGGGAAAGAAACACCAGTCCTAAGTAGAGGAAAAAAACCAAAAACCAGATAATTCAAAAATTAATCTTTTAGATTAAGGGCTAGTTTATTGTGAACCATCTTCAGGATTTGCTTCGAGGTCTACAAGTAAACTTATCAGGATTTGCTTCTTCTATGGTCTAACTTTTAAGCTTACATTAGAGTTGTAAAGTTAGACAAACAATATAGCTTTCAACTTATATTCACCTTGCTTGCCCATTGGAATTGTGCTTGAATACCTTTTGTATGGAATGATTTGTTCACTTTTTAATTTTGGAATGCATTATTTAATTTCCAAAAAAAGAGTGGTGCATAAATGGCATAATTTTTTCTTGTAAACAAAATGATTTAGCAAAGCAAGAATATATAAATGAGAAGGTTAGCATTAGCACTTTACTTTGTTTTTAAAGACCATATACCATCATTATATTTATAGAAGCAAAACTTGAGGAATTTATTGTAGAAGGAACTTTTGAAGACTTAAGAACAAAACACACAATGCATTAATCTATTTAAAAATTTAAAAATGACTTCATTAGATCTATTTAAGACAATTATATAAGGAAGATAAGAAGTAGAATATATAACAACGTTGGTGAGAAAGTCATTAATGTTAAGTATGAGCAGCTTTTTTTAAACTGATAAATTCATTACAACGTTTGTCTCACTGCATGAATCTCCCTTAGTAACTTTTCTTCTCCTTTTCATCTTATTTACTATTTCAAATTGTCCGACATCGAAATTGCTTAATTTTTTCTTTGCTTCTTCCTATTCCTAGTCGGTGTTTGTAATTGGGCAATTATTATAGATAAGTTTTGTTCTTCTCTTCTTCCTCCTTTTTATTGTTCGTAGTGGTCCTAAGATATCCTTAGTAATTTTTCTTCATCTCTTCCATTTCTTTGAATGAGTATCATGTTATAAATATGCATTTTCCACTCTAGAAGATTTCTCTTTGTTCAAAATAATCCTTTACCTTTAATCATTTATGTCAACATCTAAATGTGCATTATTCATTCTGTCTCCTCCCTCCTCCACTGTGTTTCTAACTGTCCCAAATTTATTCAATTTATATTAAGGTATGTTGTTTAAAGATCTAGCTTTAATGATTTAATAGCACAAGAATTCCCTTTTCAACCATGTCGAGGTTTTAGGGTTGGTTAATCTACAAAAATAAAGAGTTTATCTTTTTTTAGGGAAAAATAATAAATTAAACATATTTTCATGTTTATGAAAAGGGAAAGAATATATTACCTAAGAAATACATTCTTCATAATAATAGGAACACCGTGACTCCTTAAAAGGATATATCTTTAAAAAATTAAAATGCATAAGAAGAAAAATTATGGACTTAAATTAAGTTAATGCAGAATTCCATACAAACAAATTTAATTGAAATTTTGAATACAAATGAATTAAATTGAAATTTCATAAATTAAACACATTTTAAAATACAGTTAGGTAATCCTCCATGTTATGAGAAATGTAGGAAAACATATAAGTATATTGTTATTCTTGTAATTCATTAATAAGAATAATCACTTGATCGTGTTTTTCATAGGGATGATAATATACGACCACATCTCAAGACCTAACTACTCTAAACAGACCGACATCATTTTGTATATAAGAGTTAGGTCTCGGGCAGGCTTGGGTCTAGGTAACCCAAACCCGAACCCAATTTAAAAAATTATTTTACACTTCTAGTTTTTTAAAAAATTGACAGAGTTAGCTCATCAACCAGTCAATTGTCATTCGTATTTTTCAACATGCTTATACACCTCTATAAATATCTAAAGTTTGTTTATTTTAAAATATAATATATAAACTAACTTGATAGACAAAATTTGGCTATCAGTTTATATATTATATTTTAAAATTAATAACATGTATGAACTAAGTTTGTATCTTATGATAATAATTCAAATTTCATCTATCAAGTCACGTTAAATGTCATAATGAAATTTTGCTCCAATTGACATTATTAGAACGCTATAGAAGATGTATTTGATTAGCAAAAAGTTTTAAGGCCAACTTCATACCTTACGTCAAATTTGAAGGACCTATTTACACTTTTTTTCTTATAAATGTTTATATTTTCAAAGTCTTTTTCTTACCAAAATACACTTAATGATTTTTTTATTTTTATTTGAGGTACTATAGAAAAGAATGAGTGTGCAAGTCACACTCCATGTCAAGTTAAAATATAAGTTTTTATTTAATATTGTTAGGTAAGTTGAAAGTCTATTAGGCAAAAATTTTAAATTAAGAACTTAAGTCCACGCAAGGTAAAATTTTGACTACCAAAAAATGACCTTTTTTTTATTACATTTCTTATATTGGTTAATTACAAAAATATTGTTCATAATATTTGCAGTATATCGCAAATTGGCCAAGATTTAGGGGGCGCTTGGTTCACAGAGGGTAATGGGAATGAGAATAGAAATGAATATAGTGGGGAATGAGAATGGATATAATCATTATAATAATGATAGTTGGTTAAGATGGAGGAATGATTAAAATAATCTTTGATGGTGGTTGGTTTGTTAAAAATCTTTAAAAATAAAAATTTGTTAAAATTTTGTTTTATATCAAATTTTAAATATATTTTAATTAATTATATTTTATGCATAATTAATTATATTTAGAAGCTTTTTGGTTTAATAAATTGAAGGGAATCATACAAATTTATCCATACAAGTTTCAACTTAAATCAAAATTTA
>JAOTAY010075527.1:0-16629 GCA_025629805.1 Erythroxylum baracoense | reverse complement strand
TATTCATATGCATATATGAATGCATGTATATGTCAGAAACACTTCCAATTATGCTAACCCATTCAAAAAGACCAATTAACCCTTTTCCATAAGTGAGGGGATGTTACAAAAGTAGCATTAAAAAAATAAAGTGATAATTAATTTTCAATAAATAAGAAAAAGGAAACAACTAATACCTGGAGAATGTTTTGCTCTTTGTTGAATAGCAATTGGCATTCCAAAATCTCCAAAAGACTACTTAAAAAGCTTTATGTGTGAGCTCAAGAGATCTTGCATCATTTCATGGCCAATAATTGTTGCAATAGTGAATAGCATTCTTCGACTAACTTCAGCATTCTTTGTAAAATCCAATCTAAAATAGACACTAGGATTCAAAAACACCCCAGTTGCAAATAACGATGAAGAAAGTTTTCTTTCTCATCTCTCATTGATGATTTTTAGATATGGTGTGTATAAAGAAGGCCTATGTTTTAGATTGGCCTTAATTGCTTCCGTTGCCCTCTCTGTGACATCAAAAAGGTAACTCGTTGTTGCCTTTTTTTCACTATTACCAAAGCAAAGTACCCTCACCAAAGAGTCCCAAACTCAGATAACAAATTGGCATTGAGACTAAAATTCTCTATCTTCCAATATAATTCTGGAAACCTCCAATCCAGCATTAAACCTAACATGCTAAGATGCAACTCATTTATCACTTGTAAACATTTGTTTTAACTCTTTCTTCATTGTAACGAAAGATTGAAATGATAAGAAATTCGTTGTAAATCTTGTCACAGTTGGACGTCACGAGTTCCTATCATTGGTAAATTCCTTTATCATTAAATTCAACACCCATGCACGATTATAGATGAACTTTTTTAGCTTTCTGCACAATCTCATCTATAATAGGAAAATACCTAGGATCCCTTATATTCTCCAACATTAGGTCAATGTAATATGCAGCACAAGGAGAAAAAAAATTATACTTATTATTTGACCTTCTTCTTACTGCTCTATAAGCGGAATCATTGTCAGTAATGAACTAAACAATGTTTTTTGGCCCTAATTCATTCACAACTTCATCGAATATCTCAAATAAAGTATCAATATTTCTAATAAGGTCAGATGCATCACTAGACTTCAAAAACATTAAGTCATTTGCATAATAAACCAAAAAATTAATGATAGGCTCTTGTCTTCTATTTGTCTAACCATCACACATGATTGAACACCCATAAGTAGCCCAATTCACTATTCTTTCTACTAAATAACTTTTAATTTCAGAAATTGAGCAACTCAAAAGTTTACCTCTTAAGTCATCAATCGAAGGAGCTTTGTATCCTAGACCGAAAGAGGCTATAACATCTATTATAGGCTGATAATAATAAGACTGGGAAGTATTGAATGATAAACCTGTATCATACCACTATCTAGCCACTGTCATATCTATATTGCAAGCTGCATCTCTTGATTGCATGGCACTATGAATTGAAGGTTGGGCTCCAAGAGTTATTCGTGGTGCAAAAAAACTAGTCGCCTACTTTCTTCTTTTCCTCACATTAGGTCCAAGTATAACATTCACTTTTTCCTAGGCCTGGGATGGAACACTACCACTACCATCTTCAACATTTCAACAATCATCACGAAAACCTGCAAACAAACTTCCACTACTAATTTGATAATTCAGTCTCTCCCTTATATCTTTCTCGTATTGGTATTCTTTAAGCAAAGTTTTTAATTGCTACTTCATATCATGACTTACTTTTTTATAGATTTCCACATCTCCTTTAACCCCAATTAAATGCTTCTTTAATTAGGTGATTCCTTCACCTTTCAAATGCTTGGTACAAAACAAGCAAATAATATGATTCCTTATAGCGGGAACCAATGCAACATGAGTCCAAGCTAGATCATTGTATCTTCCTAAAGTAGTTTGATTAAGAGTACTTAAACTTCCTTCCATTTATCTGTAAAAATAAATGAATGCATATATCAAAATAACGAACCCGTAATTTCATCGAGCACAATTAACCATAATTCAAAAACTAACAATTCAATTATTTAACATACATAATTACACAAAATATACATAAACAATTTTCATTTCTAACAATCACAAAACATACATAAACAATTTCTATTTCCAACAATTTTGAACAATTTCAATTCAAACATAAAAAACATACAAAAATAATTTCCATTTCTAACAATCACAAAAGATACATAAACAATTTCCATTTCCAAAAATTTTGAACAATTTCAATTCAAAGTTTCAAATATCACAAAACATACATAAACAATTTCCATTTCAAATTCCAAAAATTTCATTTCTAACATTTTTCATAAATTTCAATTCAACCATTACAAAACATACATAAACTATTTTTATTTCCAACAATTTCCACTTCTTACAAGTTCCAACAATTTTGAATACAATTTTGAACAATTTCAATTCAAAATTTTAAACATCACAAAACACACATATATAATTTCCATTTCCAATAATCACAAAATATACATAAACAATTTTAATTTCAACAATTACAAACAATTTCAATTCAAACATCACAAGACATACATAAACAATTTCTATTTCCAACAATCACAAAAAAATCCATAAATAACTTTCATTTCCAACATTTTTCAACAATTTTCATTTTCAATAATCACAAAACATACATAAAACAATTTCCATTTCTAAAAATCACAAAACATACATAAACAATTTTCATTTCCAACAATTTCAATTCAACCATTACAAAACATATATAAGCAATTTCTATTTCCAAGAATTTTGAAATTTGCAATCAATACTTTTAATAAACTTGCAATATAAGAAAAGTAAGAATTAGCGATGGAAAATTAACGGCGGAAGCGAAACCGTTGCAAATTATTGATGGAAAATCAATTTCTATCGGTAACATTGACAGGAAAATTTTCATTTAGCAACGGTAGTAATATCCGTAGGTAAATATAAAGGGAAATCATCTCGGCAAAATTTGCGATAGACTTTAGCGATAGTATAAAATGCCCGTTGGTAAAAAAGGTGTGAATTTTTTAGTTTACTGAAGAAAATTTGTACGTCGGTAAATTTTCAAGGTAGAAGTCGTCGTCTGCTTGGACTTTAGCATTTTAAAGTAAATGAAAACGGCGTCATTTAGTTTAACACCAAATGACCTATGTCTTCTTCTTTGTCTGCTTCGTTTATCCATTATCTACGATTTTCTTCTCTCCGTCTCTCCTCTTCCTTTGTTTCTCTGTCGTGTCTCTGGCCATTGTCATCGTGTGCTTCGATGGAGGTATTTTTGCAGCCACTTTCACGTGTTTTTTCATATATTGGATGAAAGTTAATTTGGGTATTTCATTACTTTCGTTTATTTGTGTACTATGTGATTGGAAAACAATTTTAAGGTATAAATGTCTATGATAGAAGGGACAAGATATGATTTTGGTTGTGATGTTGGGATGAATTTCTTATGCTTGTAAGGTGTTGGATGAAATGTCTATCATTTGAAAAAATTATTTCAGTTCTTTAGATAAAGTGTAGGGTTAAAGGATATTGCTTCTTTTATCTTTTGTTGACTTGAATGGTGGATAAAAGAGTGAAAAGAAGGGGAATGTGTTATATTCAATGTAAGAAAGTATTTACAAATGAGTGATATCTTGTGAGAAAATCTCAAATTATAGTGTTTAAACTTAATGAAGGAGGCAGAACAGTGTTTACTTTGTTTTGTTTGTATAGTAATCAACTCAAGACATTATATGTTTTAATTTTGTAATTCGATATACTTAAATTTTTATATCTTTTATTGTTAATTTTAAAGTTAATAATCAGTTTTGATCGATGTTTATTGGTAGCATTTAAGTAAACCCTTAGGAGACTATAATTTTTTCTCTAGAGACACCTAAGGGTTTAAATTCTTATGGAGTAGGCTAAATGTCACTGCATACCTATAAAAGTGGAAGTATTTTTTGTTTTAGTTGAGTTTAGGTTAGTAGCTAGGTTTGTTATTGTTGATTGCTTAAGAAAAATCATAAAGTTAAGTATGAGATAATTTGATAAGTTGATATTTTACATGTTATTAAGGCTTAAATTGGTTGTAATTTGACATCTTTTATAGTATGTTTTTATATAGATGATATTATATTTTCATATATGTAGTTTATTATCCTATAAGTGATGATTTTAAGGAGAAATCTTGAAATTATGCATAACTTTTTTCCTAGTTGTCCAATCAAGAGGTGATTTAGGAATCATTTAGAAGCTAATAAGATGAATAACTTTGTAAAAGGCATCAGAGGTTGATTTTTGAAGATTACTGGAGTTTTCATGGTTTTATTTTTTCTTAGCATCAGACGAGGATTGGGAGGAAGATTAGAGGAGATCTTAACAATTTCTCTAGTTCTTTTCTTCATTCTTTCCCTCATGTTAACATTAATTTATTTGTGTTTTGATTTAATTATGTTTAGCGACTAAAAATCCTAGTTAGGTTTAGGGACATAGCTTGTAATGGATTATTAATTATTAATGCATGATCAAATTATTTGTTGGTTGAATTTATTCTCTTTATTCTTAACTATTGAGTTTATAATTAACCATTATAGATTCAATCTTAAATATTGTATAAGAACTATAAGGTGAAATATGATTTGTGCACTAAGAGAATAAATACATCAACTAAGAGGGGTTGTATCATGTTTAGTGATTGGATTAACAATATGTTCCTCCTTAATTTAATAGAAGAGTGTGGATTAGCAATTGTCTCTAGGGTTTTGGTGAAGAATATGATAATATCTCATTTAATATCTTCTTATAAATATACCCAAGAGCCACGCTAGTCTTGAGGAGAAAGAATTCTATTAATTTTTTTCCTAGATGTCATAGTCTGTTAGTAGAAAGTTGTATTCTTGTCTCTTCTTTACACTTGTTAGTTCCTTGATCTTTACTTGGTGAGAGAGTGATAAAACTTAGCTACTTAATTGTAGCTAAAATTGCTAGCTTCCCCTACTCTTAAAGTCTTGAATCTCCTAGAGAATTATTGAGATGTCTTTGAATTAGTCCCAACTTTTTTTATTTCCTTTACCTCCATTTGTGTGTCTATAGCCTCCTTTCCATTAAGTTTCTTTAGCTCAAAATTTATTATTTGCAATTTCCTTATGCAAGAGTATTGTTTAGTGGCTTGCAAATTACTTCTTACTCCTTTGGTGATAGCTTCCTCAAAACCTACATCATGCACGATGTAGTTGTTAAGTATGAATAGATAATGCTTCTTTTGGATGTTAAATATGTTTTAAAATGTAAGTGATGGCTTTTAATTGTAGCTTTTTCTCTGTGGATAAATCTATAGTTGTTGTTGATTTAATAGCTCCATGTTTTAACTTTTTCCTAAGGAACCATTCTCCTTTTTGTTTATTTCTCCAAGTGTAAAAATTCCCTTTCATGATTAAATTTGTTATTTAGGTATAGTTTGCACAATTATTTAAGTCATATGTGTAGTGCTAAATTCAAAACTTATAGGTATGAAATTTGTGGGATTTGGTTATTATAAACTCTTGTTTAGTGCTTTGCTACAAGAATTTTTACATATGATCTGGGTCATAGATACGCTCATTGATTCAACTTCAAGATGTTAGTTTGTTTCATATCATATGATTTAAATTCCTTTTTCAGGAATAGAAGCTCGGGGATTTATATTTGGGCCTCCCATCGCAATGGCAATTAGAACAAAGCTTGTTCCATTAAGAAAACCAAGGAAATTGCCTGGTATTAAATGTTGTATTAGTTTCATCTAATATATCCTGGGATATATAAGTACTAGGTCTAATGGCATAATCATTGATGAGTTTTTAAGTTCTTTAATAGTCTAACTATTTCTATTTGGGTTAAGTTTAAATCATTGATAAGTAGATGTATAATTACATAAGAATTTATTGTATGTGGAATGACTTTAAGATCTTATGGAAGATTTGAGGCATAATAAGCCCTTAAGATAGTATAAAGGCTGAAAACCCGTGATGCAGCTCCCATAAGGCTTATCGGTGAAAAATTCCACAAACTTAGGAGTCATAGCAAGAACTTGTTTTCTTGATTCACAGGTGTAAACAATGTCATGTACCATAGTTTTGAAATCAATTGTAGGTCATTAATTTGATCGATTAATACTTCAACTTCGATGTGATTAATGCAAACTTAGTATTAACATAAGGAACTAACACGTTTTATAGACAAGACAAATTCTTTACATAATAAACCCCTAGGATGATATATAGGCTGGAAACCCATAATGCAGCTCCTGTGAGGCTTATCGGTGAAAAATTCCACAAGCCTAGGAGTCACAGCAAGAACTTGTTTTCTTGATTCACAGGTAAAAATAATGCCACATACCATAGTTTTGAAATAAATTATAGGTCATTAATTTGATCAATTAATACTTCAACTTTGACGTAATTAATGCAAACTTAGTATTAACACAAAGAATTAATACGTTTTATAGATAAGACAAATTCTTTAAATAATAAACCCTTAGGACGGTATACAGGCTGGAAACCCGTGATGTAACTCCCATGAGGCTTATCAATGAAAAATTCCACGAGCCTAGAAGTCACAACGAGAACTTTTTTTCTTGATTCACATGTGTAAATAATGCCATAGACCATAGTTTTAAAATCGATTGTAGGTCATTAATTCGATTGATTAATACTTCAACTTCGATGTGATTAATGCAAACTTAGTATTAACACAAGGAATTAATACGTTTTATAGACAAGACAAATTATTTACATAATAAACTCCTAGGACGGTATATAGGTTGAAAACCTATGACGCATATCCCATAAGGCGTATCGGTGAAAAATTCCACGAGCCTAGGAGTCACAACAAGAACTTGTTTTCTTGATTTACAAGTGTAAACAATGTCACGTACTATAGTTTTGAAATCAAATTTAGGTCATTAATTTAATTGGTTGATACTTTGGGGATATTGTGTAAAGTTTAGATGTTCTGTAAATTTTGGGAAATATGAAGGATACTAACTATGGAATCACTGTTTGAAATTAACAGTTTTGCAGAAATGAGTAATGTTGATAGATATTGGATGTATAGACGATTAACACCTAATGATTTCATTAATCCTGAGTTTGTTGAGGGAGTTGAAGCTTTTATTCACTATGCATGTTCTCAACCTACATATATGGATGACCCAAGGATCAGATGTCTATGTAAAAAGCGCAAACACATTTGTTTCCTTCCTGTTGATGAAGTGAATAGGCATTTGTTGAGAAAAAAGTTTATCCTAAATTATTTTGAGTTGACACGAAATGAGGAACCATTGATTTGTAGCACCTCAAGGGGTAATGAAGTACAATCGTCAATGAAGTTAAATGAGTTTAAAGAGGGGATTAGATTTAGAACAAATAATGTGGATGCAAATAAAAATCCTTACATGCAAATGTTTTATGATGCAGTCGGTTATACCTTTCAGGAAAATATAAAAAATCTTGAAGAAGAACCAAACCTACATTCAAAACAATTTTTTGACTTACTAAACTCAGTTGAATAAGAACTATGGCCAAATTGTGAGACAATGACTCAATTGTCTTTAATTGCTCGAATATTGAACATAAAGTATGAAGGGCATATTTCTGATCGTAATTTTGATAAAATTCTTGGATGGTATAATGAATCATTGCCTCCTAATCATACAATGGTTAATAGTTTTAACAATATGAAGAAACTTATTAGGGGTCTTGGTTTGCTTGTTGAAAAGATTGATTGTTGCAAATTGGGATGTATGTTGTATTGGGGAGATGATGTAAGATTACAAGAATGCAAATTTTTTGGTCAATCTAGGTTCAAGCCTAGAAAGCGTTTTATGAAACATAAATAGGTACCCTGAAAGTGGATGTATTATTTCCAGCTAACTCCGAGAGTTCAAATACTATATGCTTCTGATGTTACTGCATCTCACATGAGATGGCATAATGAACACCAAAAGGAAGATGGAATAATGAGTCATCCATTAGTTGCACTGGTATGGAAACATTTCAATGACATCCATTATGAGTTTGCAGCTGAAAATCGAAATGTTAGGTTGAGATTGTCGACTGATGGATTCCAACCTTTTGGTCAATCCGGCTAGCAATATTCATCATGGCCAATCATAATTACTCCTTATAATTTTCCCCTATGGATGTGTATGAAAGAGGCATATATGTTCTTGACAGTGATTTTACCGAGGCCTACAAATCCAAAGCATAAAATTGACGTATTTTTACAACCATTGATATTTGAATTGCAACATCTTTAGGAATATGGTATTGAGACATATGATGTGTCTCTGAAACAAAATTTTGTGTTGAGAGCAGCTTTGATGTGGACCATTAGTGGTTTTTCGACATATGCCATGTTGTCTAGATAGAGCACAATAGGGAAATTAGCTTGTCCTTATTGTGGCAATGATTTTGATGTGTTTTATCTTCCAAACAGAGCAAAATATATTGGTTTAACAACTACAGAAAATTTCTTCTTCCAAATCATTCATTTAGACGCAATAAACAAAAGTTCATTAAGAATAGGATGGTAAAAATACCTCCTCCCTCTCACAAAGCTGGTGAAGAGATATTGTAGGAGATTGAGAAACCACGTCTAGTACAATAGCATATAGTAGGTGGTCCACAACCAATGAAGTCCAAGAGCTTCGGAACATAATGCAGACATTGATGGAGTACATAGCTCAGCTCCGTAATAAGGTGGATGAGTTGAAAGGGAGGGTTAGCACCTCATTGCATCAATTAGAGCATCCGTCGTTATCAAATCAATAGTGTACTTGTAGTCATTTCATTTGAATTACAAATACTTATTATGTACAATTTAACATTTTTATTATCAATTAAGATATTTTTAACTTTATATCATCAATCAATTTTCTATTTAAACAAATTAAATGTATACTGTTAAATTCCTAACTATTTAAATTATGCATCAACCATATCATCATTAAATAAAATTTATTGATTGTATATTTTAAAAAAAAGTTTTATGGTTAATTTATCGACGGATATTTGTGGTTCTGTCGGTAAAATCAATGCTTTTTACCAACGAAAGATGACCAATCGTCGGTAATCAAAGATGGAATAACCAATTCTGTTGCCAAATTTATCGACAGGATTTGCTGCAGAATAATCGTCGATACACTCACCGACGGAGCAAACATAACTGTCGATAATGTTGTAACAAACTTATTGACAGAATAGAAGATACCATTGGTAAATCTGTCGACGGAAGGATATTGTCCCTCGGCAATTTACCTATGGTCAACCACACAAACAACCGTCGGTATATTTATCAACGGTACATTAATTGTCCGTCGGTAAAATTACCGATAGATATTTTATTTTTCGTTGGAAATTATTACTTATGATCGTTTCTACAACGCCTTTGTCCGTCGGTAAAGTCCATCCCTAACTTGACTTACTGACGGAATGTTTATATTTTCTGTCGATAATTTTCGTCGCTAAACAAAAATTTTCTTGTAGTGAAAGGAGGGAAGAAGAAGTGTAGCAGTAGTAGTAATTGCCATCAGTACGAAGTCCCTCTCGGTTATAGCATTGAAGACGTTCGACCAAACGGTGGCATCAAGAAGTTCCGATCTGCTACTTACTCCACTATAAATATCATCTTTTACTGGCTGGTTTCCTTCAGTTTGGTTTCGTTTTCTTTGTAATGATTTTTGGCATTTAGTTGTAATGATTTTTGGCATTTGGTTGATGTAGTTGCAGTGTGTGAGGAAGCCATCCTGATATTTATCTCGTAAGAAAATGACTACATCAATATAGTAGGATTTCTCGATCTATTTTCCTTATTTCTGCTTCTCATTTCCTAGCTTTGGATAAATTAAAAGAAAGACTCAAAATTTGGTGCTCAAGAGGCAAACTGAAACTAGAAAGCAAGCATTTTCAGTGAGTAGTAGTTTGAACTTGGAGCTTTCATAAATTTTGAACAATGATGTTCAACATTACACCTCCTCCTTCCCCAATCGTCTTCTAAGGCTTTGAAAAACACCTCGAAATCACTTTCTCTAAGCCACCATTTTCAAACCTTGCCAATATGCTCAACCTTTGAGGCTTAACTCGATCCTAGATCAACTTAACCCTCGAACCTTCTTTTTACACCATAGTTGATCAATTTTCTAACACTGAGTTTGACTCTTATGTCCTGTCTGAGTTAGGCCTCCTTGTCTACCCACTAAAGATAATCCTCAAAACTTGTGATACTACCAAACTGCTCCACTCCATTGTGCCACTTCTTAAGCTAACTGATTCCCTTTCCCTTTATATCACTAACGTTAAGTACTCTCGAGGCCGCTTCATTTTTTCCGATTATCAACTTGCACCTCCGAAACTTTGTTCAAGAGGTTGCCATCTTAAACAAATTCTTTTGTATTTTGAATGTTGTTGCATATGTCCTAGGCAATCCTAATCACTGCTGGCATATATATTCAGCATCGAAAGAACCAAAACTGAAAATGGGAAATGATCATATCGACGTCATCACGCTTGAGATGTGCATAACCGGTCTAGACAGGCAAAAAGCCGCCATCTTTTACAAGAAATCGAATAAAAATTCAGCTAAGGAAATGACTACAAGTTCTAGGATATCTAAGATTATCCCAATGCATATGATTTGCAACCACAACTTTGACCCATGTGGGTACTCGATGAAAGAGATTGATGGAGCATTGTTGTCCACTATGCATATGACACCAGAGGAAGGCTATAAATATGCGAGCTACGAGGCTATGGGGTTCAACTTCATGTGTGAAAGTGTGGTGAAACAGGAGCTGCCAAGTGGAGAGTGTCTAGTGTACAAGACATATCGTTAAGTGGAAAACAAGAGTTCAAATTATGCGGAGATAGGTACGAGAACGCAACAGTTCTTGAAGGTGGCGATGAAGAAGGAAGATTAGGCAGGTGGGTAATGGTGGAAGTGGTGGTTGATGGATGTGGTGGTGTCGTGGAGGTTCATTATCGTTTTCTTTCTGTTCAACGACAGCTACACCAACCAAAGTATTAGTTTCCTTCAGTAGTGGATTTTGTTAGCTAAATAAATGAATGTGTAATGAAAAGTATGCCTGATGTATACTCTTTTTGTACCTTCTTTTATGAATTGTAGCTTGTTAATTTGCACTTAAAGGTAGAAATTATGTAGCCTATACACTTTCTATGTATGCCTTCTAGACACCTGAAGATGAGAAATGATTGAATCTTTGTAAATACATGGCTGCAATGCAGTCCAATGCGGTGTATTTGAATTGCATATATGCAATCCTATGTTGTAGCTAGAACTAGTGTAAAACATATTTTATAAGGCTGACACCTCTGTGCAAAACATTGCACATTCACCCCTACCTTATGTTATTCTTATTATGAAGGCATATTGCACTGTAAGCTGAAAATGTTGATTGAAACATGTAAAAATTGAAACATGTAAAATTATTCTGAAATTTGAAAAGTGTTTTATGAATCCATGTTTGCACCTTATTCGTTGCTGGAAAATCTATCTTCAAAACTTTATACTACAAGTTTTCTCATTATTTTTTTCTTTATTTCCTTCTTTTAGTTAGGTTTATACTTAGTATGATTTCCAAACCTATTTTGCTGGATCTCTTTCAAAATCATATGTTCATTATTCTCTTGTGGAAAATTATGTGAGGAAAACTCTCTTAAAGTCCTCAAAATCCATGATAACTATGTGTACATTTTCTCCTTGGTGCTGTTGTCTGGCAACAGTTAGGAACTGCTTTTCAATTTGTTAGTGGCATCTTCTAGTAGAGGTAGTTCTCATTTGAGGTTATGCTATTGTGTATGCCTATAATGCTATAGATATCTCATCTAATTTTCTGAAATATGAAACATGCAATTGCAGCGACGCATCCAGATAGAAAACAACATGCTTCATGTGGTAATATCTCTAGTCAACTAAAAATTTATCTCATTATTTTGAAGCTATATTAAGTCTCTCCCATGAAAGCTTAATCTTTGGAGAAATCTGTTGGAGAAGGAGAAGAAGACAGAGGAGGAGAGGGAAAATTACAAATAAATTAAATAAAAGTGGGTCCCATATTTATAAATTTTATTTTTTAATGTTTAAAAAATGGGTCTTGTTATAAGGGCCCACAAAAATGATAAAAAATATTTTAAAAAATGTAGGAACATAGAGGTTTAAATTTTCCATTAGGTTAGGATTAGACTTTAACATTTTTCAAATGTTAAGATTAGAATTTTTCACTTTGAAATTGACTTGACACTTAATAAAGAGGTTTAAATTTTCCGTTAAAGTAGGATTATACTTTAACATTTTTGAAATGTTAGGATTAGAATTGTTCTCTCCAAAAAATTTGGGTCAAATTTATCAATTGATGCAAAATTTAAGGTCAAAAGTGACCCTTTTGCCGACAAATATGTTTTAAAATTTTCAAAACTTTGCTATTTGGAGTTGGTTCATTTGAAACGTCCAGAATATTCAATTCATTACGAAAGAAAGTGACATCTATCATGTAATGTTCTTTGTGATATGACGTGAGTGAGTGATCGAATTTATAGGGAGTGGTGCACAGCAATGCTTGATGTTTCCAAATTTTGTGATTGGTGCAGAAATGAAAAGAAGAAAGAATCAGTGCTCATGATTTTACATTCTTGAGTAAATTCAAAGCGACATTTCAGGGATCAATCTCAGCATACTGCCAGTGTTTTCGTTTTTTTAAGTTGAGAATCCTTAATGCATATAAATATAAGGCCAAATTCGACTTTAGTGGTCGATGCTGTTTCTTCTCAGAAAACCACATGTGCAGCTGGGAAGACCTGTTAAGTTTCATTTCTTAGAGGAGTTTCGGAGAAGATATTTTATTGATTTTTTAATTTTAAAAAGTAATTCTCTTAATTAATATCAAACCGATGTGCAGGTTGTCAAGATTTAGTATTATTTTTTAAAAAATTATTGGATCCATACTCCCTAAGATAAGAAAATTAAGTTTTTGATTGGAACCCTGATCGCGAACACAATCGTGAGAAAGAAGGTACGTTGCACACACGCACAGGCATGCTGAATAAAAATTTTATTCCACATGATCTTGGGTGGATTGATTCCACAAGCAAATAGTATACAAAATGCTGAGCCACTTCAGAACATAATGTTGTCCAAGTATATACTCTGCAAAGATAACTTTCTAGAGACTATTCTTTTTCTTATGATCTTATCCTTATCTTTTGCTACTTTTATGTTATTCATTAACATGAGAAAATAATCAAGTTAATTCGAACTATAAATTTGAAGGTTCCCTACTTTCCTTATAGAAATTCTAAAGGAGAGCCTTTTAAATTTATATATTCAGTCAAATACGTTCTATCAAAAGCTCACAGATCAACTGAGCGTTCAAGCTACAGACTGCTAGCTTCACATCAAATCCACCGAAATCAAACTATATCCCTGATGAGTACCTAAAAGAAAAGTTAATATACGTATTAAAGAAAAGGCATGGTGTCCGATGATCTAGCTAGCTTAAAGTGTTTGAATTGTTTACTATGGGTCGTCGTCGTTATGGGCGGGGGGGAGCGGGAGAGGTACAATTGTTTGTTCCTTTTAATGAGAACAAAATGACCCAAACTACGAAAACATAGAACTTAAACAACAAACAGACAACCGCGAATTAATGAAAATAAAGAAAAGCTCAAATGGATAAGAGAGAAAGATGAGACAGAGATAAAGAAAAAGACGATAAGAGTAAGGGAGGTACAAAGTTGTTTTTATACTGCTGCAGTACTACCAATGAGTGATGAGATCTCCAATAATTTTACCCCCAACAAACAATAAGTGAATGTTGGATGTTTTGGTTGTATTAAATTGACAAGGCTGCTTGCCTAACATTATGACTCTCATTATGACTTTCTCGTCCTCCTTTCCTTGAAGCCAAACATGCAATGAAAAAGCAAAAGAAGAAAAGGCAAGATTCCGTTGAAGAAATCTTGTTAAAAAAGGAAAACATGTGCAACAGACAAAGGCACATGGATAGTAGCCAATGGTCTGGGCACAGAAAACTAGGTTAGATTTCACCAACCGCAGCTTCTGAAACGATGAGAATAGGACCTGTTGCCGCCGGGATGTCGTCCTTTTTATATTGGTAACTAAAATTTTAATTTTTTTAATATTTATAAATTCATCTTCTATTTTAAGACATGTTAAAAATAATAAATCATATTCGAATAACAGTTATTTTTTTAACATTAATAATCAATTCAAAATATATTAAAAAATATTAAACTTTTTTTCCTTCTTTCTTTAGTTGAATAGGGTACATAAGTAATTACAAAAACTGATTTGAATGATCTCTCCGTTATCTGCATATCTTGGAATGCGAGTAATTGGCTAATAGTATTAGCTTCTTTGACTTCCTTGATCGACAGACAATAAGTTTGAGCAATAGTAAAGTAAACTTGAGGGAATGTTGTTCCCAACACCACAAAAGTGCCCAACAACCCATTGTGATTTGTGGTTAGTCCGATTTGTGTACTAAAAAGGAAGACGCATAGAACCAATCAAGTCAAAACTATTAAACGGTGGTGGATCCAAGGGGAGGGGCGGAATTAATATCAAAGGAATAAACAGGCACGGCTATAATTGCCAACACTTTGCAGGCCATGTTTTACAAGCCTAAAGGACTAAGCAACTTTAAGTTTTGTTCTCTCTTTATGACACTATACACTGCGAAAGAAAAGTGAATTTCAAAGATTGTTTGCCAAAAGAAATTGAAAAGAAAGCCAACCGGAAAAAAGAAAAGAAAAGCAAGTAAATCGAGGAATCTTAAACTATATACTGAATTGGATGGAGGAAGTAGGGAAATTACATTTTCCCCTAATCCTAAGTCCTAACGCGTTAAAAAGTATAAGTTAGTTAAAAATATATATTTTTAAAAATCATAAGAAACTTACTCCTTTATGTCCGAGGGATGTTTTGATAGTGCTGAACTGGTCCTTTCAAGTTTCAATCCCGAAAGCATTACTTTATCTTTCCATAGTCAGTCACTAGGGCTTTTCAACCCTTGCTTTAGACATCTTTTGGACCCCTCCAACTCTCATCGCTCTCCTTTTGCAGTGTGACTTTTGCGGCTCGTGTCCTTTACGCAAGCCATTATAGAGCAACAGGCACTTACATTTTAAGACTCCGTGGGTGTTGATATTGGCACCTGTAACTGATCGCTTAACATGAAGAGGGGGTTTTCTTGTGAAAGCTCTCTTTTACTCTTCTTTTAACTTAATTCTAAAACATAATCTCTTTTGGCCTTTTAAGGAATTTGCCACTTGTAAATCATGAAAATGGGTTTTCCTTGCCTACTTTCATCGTGTAAGTGGACCATGTCCTTCCGCTCCTTTTCTTTTTGATTCTCTTTCAGGCAAGTTTAGGCGGGACATTGGCATTTGAAACTAATGGCACCTTCTGCATGCAATTGGGTGTTTTGGATGCTCATAGTTTATCATTAATTCTTGATATCTTTTTTTTCTTGTTTTGCAAGTTTTTTATATTAGAATTTTTAATTATTTTCTTTTAAGTATGTATTGAATAAATTATTAATTACATGTAATAATTCATAAATTACTTATTTAAAATAAAATAATATAATTAATTAATATTTAAAAACTAAATAAGGAACTTGATTGAATTGATATTTATAATTACATGCAATAATTGATTTTTTTTAGAATATCAATTCACATTTTAACCATGTAAGGTTTATCCATTTAACTCAAGCATTCATGAGACGTTCAGTTTTGTTCTTAGGGGTTGTTCTTATTTATGGATAACTTAAGATGGAAATTCAGATAAGTACATAGTTTGATGGTAGCTAACAGACCTGTTTCGGCCGGGGAAAAAAGACAATGGGCATTTAAAATTGAGTCAAAACAGTACTGAAAAGCTATGGGACACTTCCAAGGCTATAAGACAAAGAGAAATGATTTTAGCCCATCCCATCACATTGATCACTTTCAAAGCTTCTATTTTGTATTTAAGTCTAAATGCCATATGCTCCTGCCAAATCTGTGATCAAACTCATGTTGGGGTCCAAGTCTTGATTGGCTTAAGCAATTGTTTAGTCCTTTCTCCTTCTAAACGATCTCATAAACCAAAGTTGACCATTTGTAAGATGTATATATATGTATACTTGCCAACCAAATCAAAGATTTCGAAGATTGTGAAAGGCCACCACTTTATCTCCTCTCAAGTTCAATACCTTAGCCAGCGTTCTTATAAAGAAAGTTGCGAGAAATAGAACCAAACTATGCTATCTCGTGGCTTCACATAGAAACTAGCTAGGCTTGACCCCTATATTTTATGTCCGGCAGATGGCAAGCCAATAGATTGAAGTGGTCCAAGTCCCAGAAAACCAAACAAAACCCAGAAACGAAATGTAGAGAGAAAAACACTAAGGAGGTGCTTGGTTGATAAGTTTGGGACGTGGTTAATGGGCAAAGACTCAAAAGTAAGTGGTTGGTTGTTGATTATCATTATAGGGGTAATACTTTGATATCCTACTTTTGAGAAATCCTCCATACCCTCCATTTAGTAGAGGAATGAAACTCATTCCTTAATAATAACTCTTT
>JAOTAY010075516.1:0-16630 GCA_025629805.1 Erythroxylum baracoense | reverse complement strand
AAATGTCTCTTGATCATCATCAATCCAAAAGATATAATTCTTTTCATGAACATCTACCCAAGCTTTTTCGATGTTCATCTTTGGTATATCAAGAACTGGTGAATAATAGGGAGGGTTGGCATTCTTTTCTTTAATCTCTTTTTTCGTCTCTTATTTTTCAATAAAGTAGGGTTCAGTATGGTGTTCCACTGGTTCTTTTAGCTCTTCCTTATTCTTAAGTTTGATAGCCTTATATTGCTCTAGTTGATGTAATTTCTATATCTCAGAGATTCTTCCACACTTCTCTTATAAAATTCATCAAAAAGCTATCTTAATTGAATCTCCAAGTTGTGAATAGAAACAACATGATTTTCAAGAATTTGATCAAATTTCTTTTCCAGTCTCTTCTGACTTTCCTCCTAGCTAGAAAACATCCTCTTCTGGTTCTCTTCTTAAGCTGTCAGTTTGGAACCAAACATCTCCATTAACTTGTCCAACTTACTCTCCATCACTCCAATTCGATCTTGTTGAAATTCAAATAGGTCTTAATGTCCCATGTGAGTACTTGCATTGTTGGACCAATAAGAATCAGAATGGTTTTGCCATCCTGCATAATACGTGTTCCAATAAGAATCGGTACTTCCCTAACCAAACTGCGCTTCATTGTAATTTGTAAAAGTTGCTTGCTCCCTATAATAATTATCTTTTGTCATTGTTCTTTTTATTTCTTCTCGGCATCTAGTTCTTTAGATTTCTCATTCCTCATTCTAAGATGTCTTGATGTGCCTCTACTTTATGCCCCAAACTTCTTCTTTACTAATTTCTGTCGATCTTCGTGTACTCTTTGTGTTCATGCACCTACAAATACAGAAGAAAAAGTATCAAAAACTCTTAAATCAAAGTAATCTAAATAAAAATTCGTGTACTCTTCGTGTACTCTTTGCCCAATCTTGACGATGATCCTTGTTTTCAATCCTTCTTTGATCCTCCGAATATATGTTCTTCAACCAAAGATGGTCTTTCTACAGGTGGGTGTCATCTCTCTTGAAGATGGAGGTTTAATTCCCTTTATATAGTCTAAAAAATTAGGTTTAATGAAGCCTCACAAATTGCCTCAGATTTTATTTCCCACGTTCGTGGGAATCTGCATGATTCCCTTCCCACAAGTGTGGGAATTACAGGCAGAAACTTTTTGTCTTAATTTCCCACATCCATGGGAATTTACCTAATTCCCACGAAAGTGGAAATTGGTCCCAGATGTTATCCTCTTGTCTTCTCTTCTATGCTCTCTTGTTCATCCTCCAACTTGCTTCCTCTCCTTTCCTACACAAAAATAAGCAATTCTTACCCTCTCCTTCCTACACCAAAATAAGCAATTCTTACCCTCAATTAGTATCAAACACACAAGCTTAATGAAAATATACAAAATCAATCCTAAACTAGAACAATAAACAACAATTATGCTAGAAAACATATACCAATTACCTATAAAAACATATCCTAATGCACCCCTATCAACATCTCCACACTTGAATCTTTACTTGTCCTCAAGCAAAATAAATACAACCAATCAATTCTACCACTTCATTTTTGCGAAGATCAAGACACACAATCTCTCAAATTTAAGCCAACTTAAATATCAAGTTAACGCATATATTATGACTACTTTTTCAATGGGGTACACAAGCAAACTCACAATTAGCACAATCACTCAAAGATAAGTAAAGATGCACATATGAGTCTTCCTCACGGTTTTCACTCATTTCGCTCAAGTGTTTAAGGATTAGTGTTTCGCTCAAACTTTCTATAAGAAACTACACTACCATAGGCTTACTAATACACAAATTCTCCTTTATAATGATTGCATGCATAAATAGATCAAAAGGGCTTGTTTAGGGTTGTAATGTGGGAAGGGTTAAGGTGGGTCAAAAGAAATAGAAACGGGTTAAATACAAGCATAAGTAAAGTAAGAAGCGAATAAAATTGAGATAATCAAAACATTCTCCGAGATACACCAATATAACTAATATTCTGCACTTATTGATGCTACTCACTTATTCTTCTTTCTTTTTTTTATCATACATGGAAGAACTATGGATCAAAACTAGCACCATATATACTGTAGTCCACAGGCAGAAATATACTCAATTTGTCTCGGTAAAAATTTCACTCAATCCCAACTAATGTTTTACTTAATACTATACTAGGCTTGTGAAAGGATTGGATAATAGGGTTTAAGGTTTAAAAAATTTTGGGTGTTTTTAAGAAACAAAAGGTTAAAGCTCAACAGTGGTAGCAAAGGATAATCACGGGTAGGTCGTTTATGCCAAGGGTTAATATAAAAAGGGCCTAGATCATCTCTATTAAGCATGCATCCAGTAGACTCAAACCGATTCAAAACAAGTTCTGAAGGTAGTAACCTAAGGAAGTAACATTCAACAAAGAAATGAAATGACTATGAATGGAGTCATATGGTTCAATCCTCACTTTGGCTCAATTGAAAACTCATTATGCATCTTTACACTACCTCATTGTTCATATGACAATTTGTGACTAAGCTTATGCGGCCAACTATGTTTCATCACTCTATATGGTTCACTTTATACTTAAAGGGCATAATTTTAGTTCAAGCATGCATTCAAACTAATTCCAACTACATGATCAAATTTTCATGGCAGTATTTATCAGAGTGATTTAAATGTGGTTCCATTGCTAACACGAATCACATACAATATGCCTAAAATGCATCCTATTTAACAAAAATGTAAACAATGCAATTGAGCAAGTTAATGTCACCTCTCCACACTTAAAATTTTACATTGTCCTCAATGTGACAAAGTAAGAACCAAATAAAGGGAAATGACATCAAACCATACAAAAGAAAATGAACATAAACTAAACAAAAGAAATTAAACAACGACTGGTATGAGAACAAACAGAAGATACTGAAGTCAAAACACGATTAAGGAAATTGAAACTAAACAAAAGATATAGCATGATAACAATTAATATGAAATCAAATACACATAAAGGAAAATGCATTCACACACATGAAATAACAAACAAAAAAAAATAAAAAAGGTTAAGGGAAAAGAAAAGCTTATTCCGATGGTGGTGCCATTGTAAGAAGAAAATAATTTCAAACCTTCTTCCAAGATTATATGTATTCTCCATGATCCCAAAACCTACAAGCATATCAAATTAATATCATCATCAAGGATTTCAAAAAGAAACAATTTTGAAATTCAAATAAAAACCAAATTGAACATCAATCACACTTAATTCAAACATGATCATAAATAAAGAAATCAAATAAATAAATCGACAAAGATAATAAAAGGAAAGTAGAATTTCATGGGTTGCCTCCCATGAAATTCTACTTGAAAACTCTGTAGCTTGACTCTCTATCCTTGAAAACTCATCCAGGATCAATTATAAGTGGCTTGCTTCCACCTTTTTCGTTCAATACTGATTTTGTAGCCTGTAAGTAAGCTACAAATTGTAAAATAAATAGAAGGATAATATTGATAAAGTTAAAAAAACCAATTAATTTCATTAATGTCCTTTTCATCAACAAATTGTCATTAAAATAGGGAATAACAAAATTCCCTGAATCTTCCATTGAATCCAACAGTTTGTCATGTACAAAGGTGAGTTGCTCTCTTTCATCCTTAATCACCTTCGTCTCCTCTGCTTCTTCTGCTTTACAAACAGAGACTTTTATAACTTCTTTAAACTCAATGTCTGTTGTCATTTGTTCTTTGTCCATTTTTTTTCAGAAGATTCGAACACATCAATTATCCTGAATGAGCTACTATCCATCAAATTCTTGAATAAATCATTAATGTTGAATGTCTCTTTATCATCTTCAATCCAAAGGATAGGTTTCTTTGCATAGACATCCACCCAAGATTTTTCGATGTTCAAGCATGGTGTACTAAGATTTGGCAGACAGTATGAGGGGTTTCCATCATTTTCTTCATCCTCTTTCTTGATTTCTTGGTCTTCTATAAGGTAAGGTTTAGCATGGTCTTCCACTGGTTCTTCTTGTTATTCCCTATTTCTAAGTGTGATAGCCTTATATTGCTCTCGTTGACATAATTCCATATTGCTCAGAGAGTCTTCCACACTTCTTGTATAAAATTCACAGAAAAGTTGTCTTACTAGAATCTCCAAATTGTGGATAGATGAGGTATGATTCCTTATAATCTGATCAAACTTTGCCTCCATCCTCTTTTGGCTTTCCTCTTGACTGGTAAACATCCTCTTCTGATTCTCTTCTTAAGCTACCAGTTTGGAACCCAAAACATCCATCAACTTGACCATTTTGTTATCCAAAGATCCAAGTCAGTCTTGTTGAAATTCATATAGGTCTTGATGTCCCATGTGAGTACTTGCATTGTTGGACCAATAGAAATCTGGTCGGTTGTGCCACCCCGTAGTGTACATGTTCCAATAAGGATCGTTACTTCCCTAACCATACTGTGCCTCATTGTAATTCGCAAAAATTCCTTGCTCCCTATAATATTTGTCTTTCATCATCTTTCTTTCCATTTGTTATTGGCATCTAGCTCTTCAAATGTCTCACTCTCACTCTAAGATGTCTTGATATGTCTCGTAATATCAGGAAACTCTTCTTTATTGATTTCTATCGATCTTCACGTGCTCCTTATGTTCATGCACCTAAAAACACAAGGAAAAGTAACAAAAACTCTTAAATCAAAGTAATCTAAACTAAATAAGATGCTAAACAATCGATCCTCAGCAACGGCGCCAAAAACTTGTTGAGCGTAATTATGTAATACAATCTACTTGTTTTACGCTAAAAAAATTGCAACTGAACTAGTCATGACTTGTAGTTAAAAAGAGCGAATATCGATCTCACAGGGATTGATGCCTAGACACTACTTAATTTAGACAAAACTTTGTTTAAGAAACTAAATTGTTTAATACAAATAATCTGAAAAATTAAATTAAAATTAAAAGACTAACATAAAGCAATAGATAATACCAAAGTGCAGAAAAATCAGAATTCAAGAATCTAAAGACTAAAGATTACTTTTTTCCCTATTTTGTCTCCCTCCTATTTTATTAATTGAATTATGTCTTTACCCCCTCTCAAGGTATAACTAATTGTCCATAATTGAATTAAAGGGAATCAATTGGACAATCTCTTAACCTACCCAATGACTCTACCAATTAAACTAATTATTAAACTATCCTATGGTTGATCAATTGACTTCACCGAGATCTCTCTTCTAACTAATTAATTGACATGATGATTGTAAGTCTATAGGTCGCCAACTCTCGTTGTACAATCCTACATAATTAATCTCACTCGCTCTCTCGATTTATTACAAGATAACAAATAAAATCACCAACCATCAAAGACAACTTCATTCAATTCAATAAAATAGGAGTTATAACAAAATAGTTCAAAAGCAATCCCTAAAGCTAAATCAACCTAACATGGTCTCCATAACATCATCAACTTTTAAATAAACTATTTTACAATAGAAGAAGTAAAATTGACAGAAAATTGAATAAAGGGACTTTTTCTTTTCTTTGCCAAAATCTGGAAATTTTGGTGTTGATGTGCTATTTTCTCCAATCTTGATGATGATCTTTAACTTCAATCCTTCCTCAAGGCTTCAAACTTGTGTTCTTCACTCAAGGATGTTGCTTTTATAGAAGGGTTTCATCTCTCCCCTAAGATGGAGGTTTAATTATGCTTTAATAGTCCAAAAACCCTAAGTTTAATGAAGCCCCGTGTATTGTCTCGGATTGTAATTCCCACGATTGTAAGAATTGGCATGATTCCCACGATCATAGGAATTGGCCACAGAAAACTTCCTCTTTGATCTCTAGCTCAATCTCCAAGTTTCTCCATCTTCTTTCCTACATAAAAATAGTCAATTCTTACCCTAAATTAACATCAAACATAAAAGAACAACGATGGAAATCAAACTAAGTGAAAAGATGCAAAATGAATCCTAAACTACAACAATAATCAACAATTATGCAAGAAACACATGCTAATTACTTAGAAAAACATAGACTAATACACAACTATCACTATCATATTCCTTGTGTTATATATGGATAACATATTACTAATAGGAAATGATTTCTTAAGTTTGCAATCAGTTAAAATTTGGTTGTCCCAAAATTTTTCCATGAAAGACCCTGGAGAAGCAACTTATATATTGGGAATAAAGATATATAGAGATAGATTATGGAAGTTACTAGGTCTGTCACAGTCAACATACATAGATAAAGTACTAAAGAGGTTTAGCATAGAGCAGTCTAAAAGAGGGTTTCTTTCCATGACTTATGGGATAAAACTCTCGAAATCTATGTGTCTTAAGATGCAAGATGAAAGGACTCGCATAAGTATGATCCTATATGCTTCGGCAGTAGCATCAATCATGTATGCTATGTTATATACAAGACCTATAAGTAGATATCAATCAGATCTTAGTGAATGCACTAGATAGCTATCAAGAGTATCCTAAAGTGCTTAAGAAGGACTAAGGGTGTGTTCTTAATATATGGAAATAGAGATAAGTTTTCAATCTGACTAGGATGACTCCAAATCCCAGTCAGGTTATGTTTTCAAACTGAATGGTGGAGCACTCAGTTGGAAGAGTTCTAAACAAGAGCTGACTGCAGATTCAATGACAGTGTCAGAGTATAATGTAGCTTCGAAAGCGGCGAAAGAAGTTGTTTGGATCAAGAAGTTTGTTATGCAACTTGGAGTGGTTCTGAGTATAGTAAAACCAATACTATTGTATTGTGACAACAATTGGGCTATTGCTCAAGGTAAGGAACCAAGGTCTCATTAGAGGTCTAAGTTCATACTTAAGAGATATCACCTAATCAAGGAGATAATTAATAGATGTGATATGAAGATAGAGAGAGTGCCCACATATCAGAACCTTGCTGATCCTTTGACTAAGCTACTTTCTCAAATAAAATTTCATTCTAGTGTACTCACCTATGGTATTAGATACAAAGGCGATTAGCTTTAGTGCAAGTGGGAGATTGTTAAAGTAGTATTCTAAAGGCAATCACCTTTAGTACTTTTTTATAAACTTTATTTTGATTAATAAAGCAAAAGGAAATTTTTCATTAATTTGATATTTGTTTAGATATGAATTGACATAGATCTTAAATCAAATTAATGAATTCTATAATACAAAATATAACATGAAAGAAACCACGATGAGATCATGATAATGGATTCCTATCATATACAATTATGTTACTATCTAAATAATCCCTAGTGATAAGATTAATAAGACAGGACATTGTTAATCTAGATAGACCAGCAAATGTTATACTCCTTGAATTTGATTAAGCAGTGGATCTCACAAACTATAAGTATGAGATGTTTAGAGTTAACATGTGGATGCTTACTAAGAGTAGTAAGTACATCGAAAGACCCGCTATAAGATTATCATATGGATGATCTATCAAATGTCAATGATTAATCTCCTTATAGTAATGGAGCAAATATCTTTAGACTTGAGGTACTCAAGGATAACTTGGATACTAATCCTATGCTTTGACATCATTCCTTGTCACCTCAAGTTTAGGTCACTTTTAGGTTGGTGATTCGATACAACTACTGGTATTCGTAGGTAATTGGGTAGCCAACAAAGGATTCACCACTCCCGATAGAAGGAGATGATACCCACAATCTCTTGTTGAGATCATTACGCAAGAGGCTCTCGCCAGAGCAGTTATGTGTCATGAAAAGAGTCTTCAACAACACATAAAGTAATGAGATCCCAAGAAAAAAACTAACATCAGTTGGACTATATGTGACGTAGTTAGTCTAGTGGGAGTTGACACATAGCCTATACTCTGAACCAAGTAGGGTATAGTATGGTAAAAGGATGAATTGCATGGTAATTGTCTATGAAAAGGTTCATAAGTTAGATAATTAATTATCGAAGAGTTTGTGTGTTATAGATAATTAATTATCGAAGAGTTTGTGTGTTAATCCACTTATTTATGGTAAATTGTCATCATGAAACCCTCCATGATTTGCTTGAATTAAGAGTTAATTCAAGTGCCTAAAATAACTAAGAACCTAAGGGTCACACACATAAAAGATCAGATGAAAAATACAATATGTATGACTATTTTTAAGTAGGCCACGATCATGACTGAAGGCGAGGCTAGGATTTAAGCCACGATCATGACCGAAGCCTCGATAGTTGATAAATAAGTGAGTTCTTCACTTATCTACAGAAGGTTTTTCCAGTTCTTACACACTCAAATGAGAGAGAAAGGGCTCTAGAAGAGTTCTAGAGAGAGAGAGAGGAGGTATTGAGTTGTCTGTATACAATTTATACAATTGTAGAATAAATCTAATTACATGCAAGATAATCTTAATCTATCTTCCATTTGAACATCTACTTGAATTCATCAAGTTTGGTTTTCTAACACCCTCACACACTTCTTGTTCATCATCCTTGCTTGTTCTTGGGTGATTAAGGAAGGGTTTGGTATTTGCAATAACCCAAACAAGGAGAAGAAATAAGAAAGGAGAAGAAAAAAAAGGTAAAAAGTTTTAAATTTCATGTTCTTATTATATGTCTATGCATGCATGTATGATTCTGGCTTTTTGGGGTTATCATGGTGTCAGAATTTAGATTTCGACACTTTCGCATGCATATACATATGATGCATGTATACATGGATAACCCAACATTATATTGATACTCACTCCCAAATCTGTGAATGCACTGTCTATGTTGACTCCATTAATACTGCAAGGAATTTAAATATTCCCTGGGTCCTCTTTCTTCTGTGCTATGTTAGGGTTTTCTTCTGATATGTGCTCCTTAACCTTCTTCTCGACTAATTCCTTTAGTGTAAGCCTCATTTGTACATGTTTCTTTATGTCCTCAACCTTGTTTGATTTAATCTCCTTAAAATTCCTTGTTGCCCTAATTGAAATTGACTTCCGCTGAACTAGAATAGGGTATGGAATTTTAGGTTGAGGTTCCTTGATTGGCTCAATTATAAACTCACTTAGAAGGAATTCTATAATTACTTGTCCTTCTCCCTTATCTCCATCTTCCTTCACATGTTCAAGTGTCTTTTCCTGGTTTTGATGGGACATAATTCGTTCCTTTGGGTCAGACTCCGTATTGCTTGAAAGGGTTCTTGCATTTCGAGTAGATATTACCTCCATTAGTTGACCTATTTGGACCTCGAAATTGTGTATTAAAGAGGCATGGTTCTTGGTGACTTGCTCAAATTTACTTCCAAGCCTCCTGTGTGCATCCTCTATGTCTCTAATTTTATCTAAAATCTTATCAGACTTAGATTCCATTGAGATTGTTTTATCTTTTTGGAAGCCTGATTGTCCTTCAGGTCTAAACTATCCTCCAACATTGTTTGTCCAAGAGAAGTTAGCATGATTCTTCCACCCAGGGTTATAAGTGTTGAAGTAGGAATGGTTCCCCCCTCCTCGTCCATATTGAGCTCCTATATAATTCACTTGCTCTATATCACTTTCCTTTATCAAGTAACAGTCCACTACATCATGGTCCATTTATCCAGACAGTTCACACTTAAGTTGCATGTCTTTCATCAGAATTGAGGACGAAGCCTTCATATTGTTGAGCTATCGAGTAAAGTTATTAATTTTCACTTGCATTTTTGTCATTTGATCGATATCCACAATTCCTTTTTTCTCTTGGAAGGTAGTAGTTTGTCTCCTTCGCTCATTCATCCACAGGCAACTATTACTCACCATCTCCTCTATCAGCTCTTTTGCTTCATCAACCGTCTTTCTTATCAATGATCCTCCTAAAGTTGCATCGATCGTGCCTCTCTTACGTGGGGTTACTTCGTTATAGAATGTTTGCAACAAGAATTCCTTAGGTAAGTTGTGGTATGGGCATTTTTGTTACAAATCCTTATATTGTTCCTACACTTTATAGATCAATTCCCCATCCCTTTGCTGGAAGTTGGTAATTTCCTTGATGATCTTAACGGTCTTAGTAAAGGGAAATACTTATCTAAAATGGCACAAACTAGCTGATCCCACGTCGTGATGTTGGCTGAGTTAAAGGAATGATACCAAGCCTTTGCTCTATCTCTAAGGGTAAATGGGAAAAGCCTAATTCTAACCGCATCTTCCGACATTTGATAGTACTGAAAGGTATCACAGATTTCAAAGAAGTTCACTATATGTGCATTAGGATCCTCGTTCGTTAGTCCATAAAACTGCACGTTTAGTTGAACATGTTTAGGAGGGCTGGTTTGATTTCAAATGATGCTACTTGTACGGGTGGCCTAGTTACTCCTTAGTTAACTGCACTGAATCTGGTCTCATAAACTCCATAAGGTTCTGCTGTTGACACCCTTAGTTCACTCTGTGGTCCAAATCTCATCGAAATTCCTCAACCATTGCTACTTTTGCAATTTACTTTTCTTCTTCACGCTAAGATTTCCTAATAAATTGTTCTAATCGAGTTATGTCTAAATGTAAGATTTCGACTGCACAACTTGATCTTCTCGTAACTCTTGTGTTCATGCAAGAGCACGATTTGAGAAATAAAAAGAAAAAACAAAAACAAAAATAAACCAAAAACTAACTAAATGCCTTAAACTATAAAACTAAAGTAATCACCTCCTCGGTAACAGTGCCAAAAACTTGATCATGGTTTTTCGATGTGTGGAAGTTCTAATTAATAACCTCGATAATCTGTAAGCGCATAGGTCATTCATGTAGTACCTAAGGTGTCGATCCCACGAGGAGGGATAATCTAATCCTAAAATCTAAGGCTAAACAATTCATAGAAATTCAAATGTGATGAAACAAAAACAAGAACGCAATTCAATCAATTCAAGAATCAATCACGAAAATATTAACAAATTAGCAATTGCAGAGCACACTCAAGAATCAACCTAAGGGAACTATCAATTAAGAGAAAGGGGAATTTTTATCTATCTTTAATGTTAACCTAATGAATTATTGGATTATTAGTCCTAGACAATCCTAAGGTTGATTACTCTTTCTCGAGTTATAACCATTAACCCTAAATTATAAACCCTAATCGGACTATGGAAATTTTCAATTTCTCAATTAACAATCTATCTAAAGCCCTAATTAGATCTGAAGCTTTCCAATAAACTATTGGGAACCTATGTGAGATCTTTCACATAATTACCTATTTGATTAATTTCTTGTTCTTATTAAATCACCTAACTCTCATTAGCCCAATTTAAATATTTTTCATTCGATTCACCCTCTCAGTCTATTATCAAATTATGCAATCACAATAATTCCAATAAACATAAAACAATCAGATTTTATTAAATTAAAGATAAAAACCTTGAAGCTAAGTATAGACCATCTCAATATTCACAACCCTTCATCAAAATGCTATTTCTAATTCTATGTAATAATAAAAATGGAAGATAATAGGAAATACGATTCTAAACGGAGACAAGAGGTAGCAACGTCAGAAACTTCTAATCTAGGAAGTAGGTCGATGTCGGCTTCTTCTCCAATTCTCTCTTCCTTCTTCTCTTTCTCTGTCTCTGAACAATTCTTTATGGGTTTCTCTCCAAAAGTGGTTGATACAAAAGCTCCTCCTTTTCTTTGTTTTATTCTTTATATACCTTTTGTGTTCTGGGCACCCTAGGACTTTTCTGCCGGACATAAGCTATGACTGCGGCCCTTCTGGCCACAATCGTGGGCTATATCTGAGCCTTCTGTCACAATCGTGGCCCCATAGGCCATGTCTTAAGCTTCTGTCACGATCGTAGCATATGGGCCATGATCATAGGCTGACTCAAATGCTTCAGCGCCACGATCGTCAGTTGTTGTTTAGGCCTGAGTATCTCCGAAACTTCTCCGTTCTTCGATGTTGACCTTGAAATACTAACAAACACATCAAGGTATCTCAAATACATAATAATTAAACTCAAAGACTTGTACTTAAACACAATTAATTAACAAACTAACACAATTATCACCTAAACACATATTAAACGATTAAGTTAACAATTAAATACATATCAAACTAAGCCTTAAAACGTGATGCAATTCACACTTATCAATGACATTGGACATGGTGTTAAATCCTTCTGGTTCTTTTTACTTAGGTATAAAAAGTCCATCTTAATTATTTAACTATTCAAAGTTTCTTAGCATATATATTCCAAGTTCTTTTTTCTCATTATGGCAAAAATAGCTTTATGTAACAACATATTTGTAAAAGTTTAAAAATTTGTTGCTAAAGGCTTTAATAAAATTAAAAAGGAACGATAATAATAATTTTTTTATATATAAGAAAAGGAAAGAAAATTTAAAAAATGGTTGCAGTTAAGTCTTATTTATGTAACACTAGAATTGTTTCTATAGTTCTAGTCAACTCTTTAGTAATGAGTATTAGCATTATTATTATATAGGTGTATATATGTATATAACAAAATCAATAACACAATAAACCATCTCTCTCTTTCTCTCTCAAAATATCTCTCAATAAATAGCTCAAAATCTAGAATTGGAATCAAAATCCAATCCTCGCACAACACAACCGATGAAGAAATGAATATGTTAATTTAATTTAGTGATTGAGAAGAAGCATTAAGGACAGAAGCAGTTGTGTCATTTAGGATAGTTAGTTGTGTGATTGATTCTAAATGGTATTGCATGATCTCGAATTTATTCACTTTAGGAGAGATTTTCAGGGGTTGGTGTCTTTAGGGGAATTTATGCATCTAAAATTAGGTTGGTTTGATTCTAGTTAGTAAAAGGAGATGGATAGAAGCTAGCTAGTGAGTTCTCTATAGTTAACTGCTAATTAACTCAATTAAAGAGAAATTAAACTACTGTTTGTTCACTTGTATATATGAGAGTATATTAGATTTAGGAGTTATTTATTTGATATCTATCTTAATCTGATTTAATTCAAAAATCATATTTACGTAACCTTTTTTCTAAATTTTTAATTCTATATTTCAGTTAGCTATTTTTAATTTTGATTTTCTTGTTCATATATTTCATTTAAACATTAGCAAATGAAATTATTAAGCCCAAATGGGTTTGAATGTGACTTCTCTAAGTCGAATTAAGTGTTTATTTTCTTTGTGATTTTTTGAACGTATACAACATTAAATTGAAACTATTTTGTCATTACTGATGGCAGAAAAGAGAAACTACAAATATTGGAGTTACAAAACTCTAATTAAAATTATTGGCTTTATGTTACGATAATGATTTAAGCATATACATATGGTGTTGTTTTCAAAGCAAATTGAGTGAAAATTTGTGAACTTATCCTTGCTTTCAAACTATATTGTGTTAAATAAGGAATATAATCGTGAACTAACTGAAATAAATAAATTAAATCAAGTTAAGATATCCAAAACTCGAAACTATCCAACTAGAAGTTGATTTCGTACAGTCATCTCAAGTTTTCTTTGCTATACCTAATAATCCACATCTTGATGCATGTCGAATGCATTAGAAAATAACCTTAACTTTGCACTCTAAGATTGATAGCAGCAGTAAGTATGGACCGTACACACAGGGAGTGCTCGTGTAGCTTTTGCAATGAAAGAAATCAGTGTTTAGGATATAAGGCGGTCTGTTTGGATGCAAATAACAAAATGAAATAAAATTGAACTAAGGAAAACAAATCAAATTAAAAAGCATCAAAATGTGAAAATTGATGAATGAGTTTGGAATGTAGTTCGTGGTTCAATCTAAAGTAAAATTGAACTAAAGAAAATAAATCAAATTAAAAAGCATCAAAATGTGAAAATTGATGAATGAGTTTGAAATCGAATTCTTAGTTTAATCTCAGCCTACACATAATTAAACATACTTTATTGAATTTTTGTTTTCACACCTCTCTTAGAAACTATTAATCGTAGGTTAACAATAAGATCTGTTAACTTTAGTTTTCCCTTAAGTAGTGTTTAATTAAAACAAGTTTTTAACTAAACCTAGCTACCAAACAATCTAGAACAAGCTTCTAGATTTAGTAGGACATCCCATGTTATGAATAAGGAAAAAAGATCAATCTAGGCAACAGCCACACAAACTCAGGTCATTTAACCTATGTTACGTTATCCCTAATGATTCAACACCAGTAGTTGCCATAAATAAATCCAAAACACAAACATTATGTATCGTATTTGAGATTCTAGCAGTGGGTTACAATAAAACAATCTAACGAACATATTCAAATCATCTTTACACAATACCCAATTCATTAGATATAGAATAACCTAAACAATCCCTAAATAGAGAAGGATTCAACAATACACAATGACGATATGCTCAAATGTGATCCTCAATGTCGATTTCACCTCCGAGCTAGAAGAAGAAAGATTAGCCCTCTATATATCCCAAAGAATCAAGAGTTTTACCCCTCCTCTTCGTCTAAAAATGATTTCTTCCCCCTTTGGTTGCTCAAAATGTGAATTTCTAGAAAAACTAGATTTTTGGGTTATTAGCTATGGTTGCCTAAAAAATTCAATTCATTACTTTATAAAGATTCAAACTGCTATTATATCCATTCAATATTGTTGCCATGGTTTAAAACTGTTTTATCGCCTTAGCCAAAATTTTAAACAACATTATTCATTTTGTTGCCTAATAAAAAAATTTTTGTTGCCTAACACCTATAGCAGTGCCACCTTATTTAATGGTATGAATTATATTGCCTTAGTAAAAAGGCAACAATAATTGTACCTATTGTTATGCATTTGTCTGTTGCTTAAAGCCCTTTTTCCTATAGTGCCTTTTTTCTTTTTTAAATATAGTAAAACTATGTCATGACTAATGTTTAAAAAATTGAATCAGAAGTTAAAATGGTAAGAGAAGAGATTTAAGATTTAAAAGGTTCAACCGGTATTAAATCGTCAAAGAATCGACTAAAGATTAAAAAATTAAATAATTTAAAATATGATTGAAAGAGATCGTCTTTATCTATTAAAGAATTTGAAGTTTAATCAAAAAAGAATATTAAATAAAAATTAATTGATTTATTTTAATTTATAAGAACTTATTAATTTGTAAAAATTGACCGACTAATTAATAAATTCGTCATTTTTAACAACAAAAGTTATTAAAACAAATCGAACCGAAATGTTGAAAACCGAGATAAAAAATTGGACGGTTCAAAGATTTTACATTTGAACTATCAAACTGGATGAATTTTTTAATCATTGGTCATGACCTCTAAGGTCGGAGTAGGAATATACACCAATTAATCAAGCTAGCCGTTCTAAAATTCTTGCTTTGAATAAATACTTAAAGGTCAAGACACTATAAAATGAATGTAAGAGCATTAACTCAAATGTGTCACTCCTTTATTTTGGGTAAAATATCGGAAAGTATAATAGGAAATTATAAGTATGACCATTCAATATTGACAAATCAAATCATGAGTCCATTTTTAATTATTTAGAACCATGCATCAACATTGGTATAAATTCTCAATTTGGTTGGTACAATCCGTAAATACTCTTTAAATGATATTGGAAAACAGCGTTTTGATATACTTGGAGTAAGAAAGATAGTATCTTCAATTCATGCCGAATCTCTTGCACTTGACACCCTTCTATCATATAAAATATAATGTGGTCGCATTTTTAATTTTCATTTAAGCTTTGAGACCATGACATCATGATTCATTTTCAAAATTCCTGGGAAAAGACTCACCTCGATTAGACTATTTGAAAACGAAAGATACCAAAATTTTGATATCATAATAGTATACTTAAGCCCCTGTTTACAGTAAAGAATGCATTATTCGGTCCCAAGGACCTGTGGTGGGCGGTCCAATATTTAAATGATTAGACAAACAATTTATGCTCAATTTTTGCATATAGTGAAACTACGATTGGAGAATTCGGGAATCACCTTTTTGACATAAATCTTCGAAGCAAAACCTAATCAAGATTATCGTCAACTGCTGAGTTTAACCCTTCTGAGGACAACATCCTCGCAGCCAACAATATCATGGTGCGTGTACATGAAAGAAATGCTGGTTCATAGGCCGCCATGTGTTATTTGATTGGCCACTTAAAAGAAAACCACCTAGGAAAGAATTGACGGTGACAAGAAAATGAGGACCATCATGGCAATCACCACTGATGCCACCACCACCACCATCAGGGATGCATTTCCTTTTACTGTTTCCATCATCTTGGACTATTTTACTTGGGATAGGTCCAATAAGAGGCCGCCTTTTCCAAATCGAATACTGATAAAATATTATCTTCTTTCGTAACAAAAGTATACCTTCCATATATATTATATTTATATATAATATATATATTATTTTCACTATAGCTATCCTGACTTGAATCAACATGTCACAATTTTCTTTTCTGTCATCTTTCTTTTCTTTTCTCAAATATATTCTTTCAAAGACTTTCTTCTTTCCTTTTCCTTGCTATTTTCTTACCTCCATTACCTTGCCGTTGAGAGTCCTTTTTACATGCAAAATCAAAGAATAGTTGGCCCCTTTATTCTTATCAAAATGGCCATCTTTTGATGAGTTGATATTTGAGATCAAAATGATAAAGATATAACTTTAGAAGTAAATCCTTATTAAGGTTTATTTGCTTAGATCAAAAGGATTGGAAAGGTTCCAATGTAGCA
>JAOTAY010075490.1:0-16633 GCA_025629805.1 Erythroxylum baracoense | reverse complement strand
TTAGTCAAAGGATCAGCGATGTTCTGATCTGTGGGCACTCTCTCTATCTTCACATCACCTCTATCAATTATCTCCCTCATCAGGTGATATTTCCTGAGTACGTGCTTGGACCTCTGATGAGACCTCGGCTCCTTGGCTTGAGCAATAGCCCTATTGTTGTCACATTACAATAATATTGGGCCTACCATGCTAGGAACCACTCTAAGTTCCATAACAAACTTCTTGATCCAAACAATTTCTTTTACCACTTCCGCAGTTGCAATGTACTCTTACTCGGTCATCAAATTTGTAGTCGTCTCTTGTTTGGAACTCTTCCAACTGACTGCTTCATCATTTAGTGTGAATACATAACCTGACTAGGATTTGGAGTCATCCTGGTTAGATTGGAAACTAGCATCTGTATGCTCGCTCACTACGAGATCTCCATTTTCATATATCAAGAATACATCCTTAGTCCTTCTTAAATACTTTAGGATATTCTTGACAGCCACCCAGTGACCCTCACCAGGATCCGATTGATATCTGCTCATACCACTTAGAGCATACGATATATCAGGTCTTGTACATAACATAGTATACATGATTGATCCTACTGCCGAAGCATACGGGATCATACTCATGCGAGTCCTCTCATCTTACGTCTTGGGACATATAGATTTCGAGAGTTTTATTCCATAAGTCATAGGATGAAACCCTCTCTTGGACTGATCCATACTAAACCTATGTAACACTTTATCTATGTATGTTGACTGCGAAGACCTAACAACTTCCTTGATCTATCTCTATGAGTCTTTATTCCTAATATATAAGTTGCTTCTCTAAGGTTTTTCATGGGAAAATTCCGGGACAACCAAACTTTGACTGATTGCAAACTTGAGACATCATTTCCTATTAGTAGTATGTCATCCACATATAACACAAGTAATATGATAGCACTCCCACTAACCTTCTTGTATACACAAGGTTCATCAGGATTTTGTGAGAAACCAAACTCTTTGATTATCTCATCAAATCGGATGTTCTAACTTTTAGATGCTTGCTTCAATCCATAAATGAATTTCTGAAGCTTGCGTACCTTTCTGCCATCTCCAGATACGAAGCCCTCAGGTTGTATTATATATACATCCTCAACTAAGTTTCTATCTAGGAAAGTCGTCTTCACATCCATCTGTCATATTTCATAATCATAATAAGCAACAATGGCTAGGAGTATTCTAATGGATTTAAACATAGCCAAGGGGTTTCATAGTCAACTCCTTATCTTTGACGATAACCTTTAGCGACTATCCTCGCTTTATAGGAAATCATATTACCTTCCATGTCGATTTTCTTCTTAAAAATCCATTTGCACCCTATGGGTTTTAACCCTTTGGGTGGGTCAACCAAAAGCTATACTTGATTTTCATGCATAGAATCCATTTCGGACTTCATAGTTTGAAGCCACTTTTCATATTTTGAACTCTTTAGAGCCTCTTCATAGGTTGTAGGCTCGTCATCCTCTATGAGCAATATGTCATTTCGTTCACTTATGAGGAATCCATATCTTTCTGGAACATTACGTATCCTACTTGACCTACGAACATTTTGTGTGTCAAAAGGTTCAACTGTTGTCTCATCTCTGTGAACAATATTTTCAGGTACAGGTAATTGATCTTCGTCTGTTTGAGCATTATAAACTTCATAAAGCTCAATTTTGCTCCCATTGTCTTCTTTTAGAAGAAACTCTTTCTCTAAAAGGACAACATGCTTTGAGACAACCACCTTTTGCTCTAAAGCATTATAGAATTGATATCCAAATGTTTCCTTAGGATATCCTATAAATAGACATTTATCAGATTTCACTTCAAGCTTGTTTGATTAAATCCACTTCACATAAGCCTGATGACCCCAAATTTTCATATGAGAAAGATAGGGTCTTTTTTTAGTCCACATCTCATGTGGAGTAACTTCAACTGCCTTTGAAGGGATTCTATTTGTCACATAAATAGCAGTCTCGAGTGCATAACCCCAAAGGACCACATACATCTGAATGTATTAGGTCTAATAACCCATTTATTCATTCATCTTTTCCGTTAAAAGGTAATTTAGTCATTTTGTCTAACAAACAAGATTCAAATGTGTCATATGATTCATAATCAAATGACCCTAGGTTACCATTCTTGTGTAGCTTAATCATGTGTTTCTCACCTATATGACCAAGTTGACAATGCCATAAGTAAGATGATTTTATGTTATCTCGTTTTTTTTCTTTTATTGTCATTGATATTTCAAATAGGATTGGACATATCTAATATGTAAATTCCATTGCATAATATAGTAGTATCATACAACATTTCATTCAACTTAATTGAACAATCATTGCTTAAAAAAGTTAAATGAAATCCCATTTTATTAAGACATGAAACAGATACAATGTTTTTAGTCACAATGGGTACATAATAGCAATTTTCCAAAACTAACTCTAGCCTAATAGGAAGATACAAAACATATGTCCCTATAGCTAATGCATCAACTCTTGCTCTATTTTGCACACGTAGGCCCATCTCTCGCTTCTTAAGCTGTCTACTATTCCTAAGACCTTGCTTATCAACACATATGTGTGAGCCACATCTGATATCTAATACCCAATTGTTATGATCAGAAATAGTATTAACCTCAATGACAAACAACATACTTGAAGTAGATGGTGGGGCATCTAATTCCTTCTTCTACTTTAGCGATTCGAGAGAAGTTTTGCAGCTCCTCTTCCAATGACCTTCCTTGTTGCAATGGAAGCATATCCTCTTTGGTGTTGTCTCCTTTACCTTCTTCTTGGTTACACCTCCCACTGGCTTCTTGGACCTCTTCTTCTTATTTTGGTTATTCGTTCGAGAATTAAAAGTAGAGTCCACGAACATCACGACCTTACTATATTTCCTAATAGTTTGCTCAGTTATTTTGAGTAGATTAGTCAGCTCAGGTATCGTCGTGGATATTTGGTTCATCCGATAGTTAAGCATAAACTGTGAATAACTATTGGTCAAACTAGTCATAATTAAGTCTATACTTAATTTATGATCCATAATGAAGCCCAAACTGCCTAATCTCTCAATATATCTATTCATCTTCAGCGTATATTGCACTGGAGATGATCCCTCAGCCATCTTTGAATGGAAAAGCAACCTCGAAGTCTCGAACCTTTTAGATCGAGCTTGCTCATTAAATAATTCCCTCAGATGGTAGACTATGGTATGAGCATCTACAGCCTCATACTGCTTTTGCAGTTCTGGTGACATAGAGGCCAGTATTATACAGCTAGCCAACTCATTATCATCCAGTAGCTTCTTATAAGCTTTCTGATCTTCATTAGAAGCATCAAAAGCAGGGGGATCGAGAAATGGTTCATCTAGGACATATCCTAGTATCTCAAATTTGAGAACAATTCTCAAATTCTGTAGCCAATCCAAGAAGTTTGATCCTGTGAGTTTGTTAAAATCTAATAGGAAGGGTAGATTCACACTAGAAGACATTGTGGTGATTTAATAACCTAGAAGAACGAGAGAAAAGTTAGAATGTACATTAATGCATTTCGATAAGGGCTTTAATCGCATACATGTAAGTCCCACTATTCTTATTCAAATATATGGCCCTCGCTATAAATTCGAGAAAACTTACAATTCTTTTAATGGGTCGATATCCAATATCACCAAGAAAGACCTTATGTTTGCCCAACAAGCCACCTTAGGTTAATCGGTAGGTATCATTTATACTAACTGCATTAAATTATGCAACTATCAACTTGTGTCATCAACTATTGATTTAGCACACTCATTTGGTCATCAAATCTTGACTTGTATACATCCTATGCATACAACCTAACTTTGCCTCTATCCACGTTAACCTTGGGTTTGCCCAACAAATCAACGTTTCTAGTTAGGACCAACCCATTAATCCGGAAATCTAATTTCTATGGTTTGAACAAATTCGTGTAGAGCGGGCTTGGGTTTGTCCAATAACTCAACTCTAAAAGAACTCTGGTTCTTGCCATATCAATGGAAGGTGTAAAGTCCTAATATTCGGTTAAGGGATTTGTTCATTGGTCTCATCAATATTTGGATGATCTTGAATATGTATATCACATATATACATTTAGATTAAGGACAACTCAATTGAATTAAGCCTATGTCCATAATTACCCTTAAAATGCATCTAATGCATGTATCACACAAAGGAGGTTTAATTTAGGTTGTGACTTGACTATATATCCAAAGTTTGTGATTTGATTCAACTCTTGAATCTCAACGAGTATTAGTGTTACTCTTGGCTAATCCGAATTATGAATGTGATTTGATTAGGAACCCTAAAATTTAATTATTTTGATGTCTAGATTAAACACTTTAATCCTAGTTTATATGCCTTTATCGAGTCATACTAGAATGCTATGCTCTACTTGGATTAATTCTAAATTAATCCCTAGGGTATCCAAAATTCCCGTACACCAATTAGTCCTCTATAATATCCCTAGGTCATTTCAAATTTACCTAAACAATTTTGGCATATGCCAAAATTATCTTGACGGCCAAAATTGTCAAGATAAATAAGTTAATCTACTAGACACTAAAGGGACCGATTAGATGTTCGGAAAATTTTCTAGAACCCTAATTTCAAGCACATACATTAAGCATGTTATTTTCATCAAAATAATATATTTCTTATCATATAAGAACCTTATTTATGTCTCATAACTGAAATATATACATTATAAGTCATTAAGTAAGTTAACTCAATCAACTTTCCAAAAGTTGACCAATGTTGGCTTTAACTTTATTTTTTAACTGAATCAAATTCAATTAATTCTGGAAAAATTCCATAGTCTTATACATTGGATGACTCGCTATGAGATTATCATATGAATGATCTATCGAATGTCAATGATTAATCTCATCATAGAAATGGTGCAAATATCTTTAGACTTTAGGTACTCAAGGATATCTTGGATACTAATCCCATACTTTGACATCATTCTTTGTTACCTCAAGATGAGGCAGCTCTTAAGGTGGTGATTAGTACAACTATTAGTATTCAAAGGTAATTGGGTAACCAATAAAGGATTCATCAATCCTGATAGAAGGAGATGATACTGATAGCCTCTTGTTGGGGTCATTATTTGGGAGTCTCTGGCCAGAGCAGTTATGTGTTATAAAGAGAGTCTTTAATGACACATAAGAGTAATGACATCCCAGGACAAAACCTAACATCACTTGGACTAGACGTGATGTAGTCAGTCTAGTGGGAGTTGGCACATAGCCCATACTCTGAACAAAGTGGGGTATAGTATGGTGAAAGGATGAATTGCATGGTGATTATCTATGGAAAGGTTCATAAGTTGGATAGTTAACCATCGAAGAGTTTGTGTGTTAATCCACTTATATTCTAGCAAATTGGCATTATGAAACCCTTCATGATTTGATTGAATTAAGAGTTAATTTAAGAGCCTAAAATAACCGAGAACCTGAAGGTCACAATTATAAAAGATCAGATGAAAAACAAGTGTGTATGGCCTAATTTAAGCAGGCCACGATTGTGACTCATAGGGCCACGATCGTACCCAAAGGCGAGCTTGTTTTTTAAAAAGCCACGATCATGGCCATTCACGAAATGATATATAAGTGAATTCTTTACTTATGTACACGAGCTTCTTTTACTTTTTACACATGCAAGTAATAGCATAAGGGCTCTAGAAGAGTTCTAGAGTGAGAAAGAGGTGTTTTAAGTCTTGTTCTTGCAATTCATGCAATTGTTGTATGAATCAAAATGCATATAACCAGATCTTTGACCTATCTTCCATCATCTTGAGCATCTACTAGAACTTATCTAATTTGGTGCTCAAATCACCCTTATACATTGTTTCTTCATCATATTTACGTGTCTTTGGGTGATTAAGGAAGGGTTTGGTGTTTGTAACAATCCAAACAAAGGAGAAGAAACAAGAAAGGAGGAGAAACAAAGGTAAAAAATTTTATATTTCATGTTCTTTACATATCCATGCATGCATGTGAGATTCTGCGATTTTCACGTTATCATGGTGTCAGAATCTTAATTCCGACACTTCTGCTACATGTGATGCATGCAACCTTGGCTAACCCTTCAGTGGTATCAGAGCAAGTTTATGCATGATGTATTGAACACGTGCAAAGTGTTTGTTGGGCTGTGATTGACTTGCATATTGATTTGAAAAAATTCATGTAAATTGTAGAAAAATTGTTTTTCTCATTTTCTTTCACATAAATGTTTATAAGATGTTATATTATGTTTCTGTCAAAGAAAATTGGAATTAAATGCCATTTGCTATTTTGTTTCGAATTAACATCCAGTTGTTCATATGTTGATTTATGAGAATTTTTGGAAAGGAGAATGCATGCGCTGACTTTGAAAAATTCATATTAATTCTAGAAAAAAATTTATGTTTTTCTTTCACAAAAGTGTTTATAAGGTGTTATATTATGTTTCTAGAAAAGAAAAATACAATTGAATATCATTTGCTATTCTATTACGAATTTAGTTTCAGCCTGATGCATGTATGAAGTTTTGGAAATTCTGGAAATGTGATAAACATGCATGCATGAAAATTCCGTATTAATTTTTATAAAAATTGTTTTTATGAATTTTATTCATGCACATGCAAGATGAGATGTTGCCACGTGTATTAGATACATGACACTTGTTAAAGTGATTATCTTATGCATGCATGAAGTCATGGTTGACTAGTGTTAGAAGTAATGTAACAAATGTCACACACATGTGATGTGCTAGCTTTTTCCTATTTATTAATAAATAATTCCTAAGAATTAGGTTCTATAATTTTTTATTAAATACATTTAGAATATGTATAAGACTATAGAATTTTTCCAGAATAAATTGAATTTGATTCAGTTAAAAAATAAAGTCAAAGCCCAGTTTGTTTAGAGTATGGGCTATGTGTCAACTCCCACTAGATTGACTACATCACGTCTAGTCCAAGTGATGTTAGGTTTTGTCCTGGGATGTCATTACTCTTATGTGTCATTGAAGACTCTCTTTATAACACATAACTGCTCTGGCCAGAGACTCCCAAATAATGACTCCAACAAGAGGCTATCAGTAGCATCTCCTTTCTATCAGGAGTGATGAATCATTTATTGGTTACCCAATTACCTTTAAATACTAATAGCTGTACCCAATCATTACCCTAAGAGCGACCTCGTCTTGAAGTAACAAGGAATGATGTTAAAGTATAGGATTAGTATCCAAGATATTCTTGAGTACCTAAAGTCTAAAGATATTTGCACTATTGCTATGATGAGATTAATCATTGACATTCGATAGATCATCCATATGATAATCTCATAGCGAGTCATCCGATATACTTACTACCCTTAGTAAGCATCCACATGTTGACTCTAAACATCTCATGCTTACAGTTTATGAGATCGACTACTTGATCAAATCAAGGAGTATAATATACGCTAGTCTCTCTAAATTAATAATGTCCTGTCTTATTAATCCTATGACTAAAGATTATTTAGATACTAACATAATTACACATGATAGGAATCTCATTATCATGATCTCATCATGATTTCCTTCATGCTATGTTTTATATCATGGACTTCATTAATTCGATTTAAGATCAATATCAATTCATGTATTAATGAGTATTAAACTAATGAAAAATGCCTTTCTTTTTATTAATCAAAATAAAGTTTATACAAAAGTGCTAAAGGTGATTGCCTTTAGAGCATTACTTTTATAACAACATCAATCCCTTATCAATTTCGAATACCTGTACATTCATAATATAGATCATTATATCCTATCAAATCAAATTAACATACAATTGGAATAAAATTATCTTAAATTAACTTTTTAAGTCAATATTAATAATAATCACATCAATAATCGTATTGAAATAAAAAAAATAATCTTTTTTATATGTGCTTAATTGATTATACATTTATTCCACAACACTTAGTGTTTAATGATATGAAATGCTTATGACATTCACTTTAATACATATTTGGTTTTAGGTATAATTCGGAAGTGAAAGACCTAAAGTGAGTCAAAAGCACTATATTTGAGTCGTCTTCTTAACATTCACACTCACTTATCTTTATTGAACAAGAAGGAGAGGATTAAAGCTAAAGGAGACAAGAAAACACTAAAAGGAATGAAAAGTGACATTGTTATGGCTATAAGATACATCTCACAGCTATGACAAATAAGTCATGGCTATGAGAGCTGTGTCATGCCCATGACATATGCCACCTGTCCCATTTTGACACTACTTTTTGATATAAAGCAATATAATGTGATGGAAGACATATAAAAGGTTAGAGAAAACAATTTAGGGGTTTCGGGAGGCGACAAAAGGGGCAAAACTCTCTTCCTTTGGAGACCCATAGAGCTCTAAGCTTTCTTAACCTGGTTGGGAGGTGATGTCGACACCGAAGAACCCGGTTAAGCATTTCTTTCATTGTTTTTTTGTGCTTTTTCTCTTAAGGAATTGATTATGTTATCCTATGCTTATGGATTTGGGTTTTCATGTATGAATAATCTTTATTCTCATTATGGTTAGATTGTTTATGTATGAACCCATTGTTGGAATCTTCAACACAATTCATAATTGTTGTGATTGGATATTGCTAGAGTCTTCAATATAATCCGTAATTGTTATGTCGAGATTCATTTGTAGCAAATAATGGTTTCCAATCATTAGGGATATAATCTGTAATTGTTGTGTTTTCGATTGGTGTTGAATCATTAGGGATAACATAATTTAGGTTAAATGACCTGAGCTTGTGTGATTGTTCTCTTGATTAATCTGTTTTTGTAATTCATATTGTGGCTATCCAATTAAATCTAGAGATCGTATCTTAGGTTGTTCGATGGCTAGGTTTAACTAAAGAGCATCTCTTAATTAAATATGACCTAAGGGAAAATAGGGGTTAACAAAGCTTGTTGTTAACCTACGATTAATAGTTGATAGGAGAGGTGTAAGGATAACAATTCAATGAATTATGTTTAATTGAATGTAGATCGAGATTGAACCGATGACCGGGTCCCTAACGCATTCACCACTTTTCATCATTTTTTAATGTTTTCTTTAATTTTTTTATTAGTTTAGTTTATTTTATTTTCTTATTTGAAAATCAACCAAAACCCCTATAAACCTAAACACCAATTCTTTTCATTTCAAAAGCTTTACATGCACTCTCTATAGGATCAACCTAAACTCACCACTATTATAGTTGTAGGTTTAGTTTTTTTGAATAGTGTTACAACACACTACGTCAATTTTGGCGTCGTTGCTAGAGAGTGTGGTGTTTTAGTTTTAGTTTTTGATTCTAATTGGTATTTTGTATATATTTGTTTATAATTAGTTTCTTTTCAATTATTTCTTAATCTTTTCACTTTTTGATTAGTACTTGTAAAAAAATATAGAAGGAAATAACTTTTTCTATAACTCATATTCCCAATCTTATAACCAAGTTTGGACTAATCATATGAACTTTGGTCATAGATGGGATAATCAACAGAATTACTTCCTTGATAGTTTACGAGACACACAATAATTCCTACATATACTAGAAGCCTCTTCTTCCAATTCAAGTATATCTCTAGAAGAATTTTTCACAAATTTTACTACTAAAAATCTTAAATTGCAATAGGGTATGTAACAATTCAACAGGGTATACAACAGTTTTAGCATAACACTCTACAATTTCAGCAGGATGAAAGGAAATTTTAGTCTAGTTTCCAAAATTTAGAGAGCTAACAAAACTTAAGTACATCTCTGATAGAATTGATTAATATTATGAATGCTAATACTTTGCAATTTCAACAGGTTTATAGCAATAGTTCTAGTAATTCCAACAAGAAATGATGCAATTCCACCAAGATACAATGTCTAAACTCCAAAACTTGGCAAGCCAAATGGGTCAGATGATGAAAACACTTGACCATTTAGCATCACAAAGTAAAGAGAAGTAGCCATATCAACCTGAGGTGTACCCTGTGGATGTTAGTAGACAAACCTTACAGAGTGAGAAGAAGCTTAAGAATCTTGAAAATACTACTCAAGGAATTGCTTATGTCAAAGAAGTGGAGAAGGAGCTCCAAGCAGAAAAGGATTTTCTTTTAGCTCGAAGATAAATACTGAGTTCCTAATTGTTGTAAAGACTGACTCTTTACCTTTACCTAGCAGGGTAAAGTAATTGAACGAAGAAGAAAAAGGGGAATAGACATTCGAGATCTTTCTAGAGTGTACGGACTCAGTAGAGATTAAGAATTTGAAGATAGGGAAGATGTTAGAGGTGAGTGATCATCAACTTAGGCTATCCTAAAGAACCTCAAGTGGACGAACCATATGTGACACCCAAAGATCATAATTTTGTCACATAATGAGGAGAAAAAGAAGTCGAGCTAGTGACAACAAACAAAGGGGCTTCTTGGTAGGCAACCCAAGGGAAGTTAATTTCTTTTCCTTTACATTTTCACATTTATCTTTTTCTATTGTTTTCAAGATTATATAGTCATGATTAGAGTGTCAATTAACCAGAAGAATCCATGGCAACTTTAGCATGTACTTTTACTCTTGTGATTGGTCAATGTGCATTATCTTCAAAAGAGTAGTGTCTAGTGGTAGACACAAGCCAGTGTGATTTTGAGCCTTATTAGACTGACACATCTATATCAGTTTCATTATCTTTTGTTTATGTACAACATTCATGACATGTACATCCTGACTTTGCCTTGAATTTTTATTTGAGACCACATTTTTATCGCATGCATAAACATGAAAATGATTAGGCATTCTTTGTTTCATAAGCAACATTAGCTAAATAGCCTACCTATTGATATGAATTTTCCTTTGCTAAACCCCTTTGAGCTTTATTATCCTTTCTTTTTGTGCTAAACACATTACATGCTTTAAGCCTAACCAAATGTCCTACCCAAGCCTTAGATCTAGTGGATGATTTGTTGATTGTTGAGCTTGTGGATGTACAAAAGTATAAGTGTAGGGGTATGCATAGGTATGAGATAGTTATAATTATTGGGATGACATTTTTTGTCTTTTCAATAAAATTCCCATGTTGATGTAGCTTCTTTCAATTTTTATATGAGAAAAGAAAAGAAAAGAAAAAGGAAGAAGAAAAAAGAAAAAGAAAGAAATGCATATGTTTCACAAAGTTATTTATGCTTAGTCTTTCCTCCTAAATCTTTATTGAATGGGTAATTTCAATATGATGCATATAAGGTAGATGTGGCTTTGAAGGATCACTCCTTATAATTTCAATGTATTGTCATCAATTGTACTAGTGATTCCTTCATGCTTCATGTGGTTTGTGGTGTAAGAGCTTGAATTCAAGCTATGAAACATAGATTTTTGCATTCATTATAGTTGATGTACACAATTGTGAGTGAATGTTGGCTTTTGCACTTAATGTTATATTAAGTGTTTTTCTTGTTCACTAGGTTTGATGAGTTTTACACTACACTATCCAAATACATCTCATTAAACACTCTCTGTGGGATTGACCTAAACTCACCATTACTATAATTATAGGTATAGTTTATTTTTTGAAGTGTTATGAGGCACTACGATCAATGACAAATAAGTCATGGATGTTAGAGGTGTGTCACACCTATAACATATGCCACTTGTCCCATTTTAACCCTATTTTTTGGTATAAAATGATATAATGTAACAGAAGACACATAAAAGGTTGGAGAAAATGATTTAGGGGTTTTGGGAGGTGAAAAAGGAGCAGAACTCTCTTCCTTTGGAGACCTATGGAGGGCTAGGTTTTCCTAACCTGATTTGGAGGTGATATCGACGGTGAAGAACCTGGTTAAGCATTTCTTTCATTGTTTTTTGTGCTTTGTCTCTTTAGGAATTGATTATGTTATCCTATGCTTATGGATTTAGGTTTTCATTTATGAGTAATCTTTATTCTCATTATCGTTAGATTGTTTATGTATGAACCCATTGTTAGAACCTTGAACACAATTTGTAATTGTTGTGTTTGGATATTACTAAAGTCTTAAATATAATCTGTAATTGTTATATTGAGATTCATTTGTAGCAACTAATGGTTTCAGATCATTAGGGATATAATTTGTAATTGTTGTGTTTTCGATTGGTGTCGAATCATTAAAGATAACATAACCTAGGTTAAATGACCCGAACTTATATGGTGGTTGCCTTGATTAATTTGTTTTCCTAATGTATAATGCGGCTCTTCAATTAAATCTAGAGATCATATTTTAAGTTATTCGATAGCTAGGTTTAATTAATGAGCGTCTTTTAATTAAATATAACCTAAGGGAAAACAAGGGTTAACAAAGCTTGTTGTTAACCTACGATTAATAGTTGCTAGAAGAGGTGTAAGGATAACAATTCAATGAAGTATGTTTAATTGAGTGTAGGCTAAGACTGAACTTATGATCGGGTCCCTAACACGTTAATCACTTTTCATCATTTTTTAATGTTTCTTTAATTTGTCTTCGTTAGTTTAGTTTCATTTTATTTTCTTATTTGAAAATCAACCAAACCCCCTATAAACCTAAACACCGATTCTTTTTATTTGAAAAACTTTACACACTCTCTCTATGGGATCGACTTAGACTCATCACTACTATAGATGTAGGTCTAGTTATTTTGAGTAATGTTATGATACGCAATGTCTACCATAGTAGAACTCTTACCATATGATTTTAATAAAATAACATCTCCACCACTTATGTATAAACTAGAAACAACAATCGAAAGGTCTTTATAAGGTTGTAATTTATCGATGATTTATATATGCTAAGTTTTAATATTTATAACCTCGATAATTTGGCAAGCACATAGGTCGTTCATACAGTACCTAAGGTATCAATCTCACGAGGAGGAGTAATTTAATCCTAAAATCTAAGGCTTAATTCAAATTCACAAATAACTGAATTAAACAACTAAGTAGAAAATTAATCAGTCAACAATCAACCTCAAGAATCAAATTCATAAATTATAAATAAGATAGCAATTTTGCATAGCCCAATTAAGAATCAACCTAGGAATTACCAATTAAGAGAAAGGAGGTTTTAATTCAACTTTAATGAAAATCTAGTTGATTATGGAATCACTAAATTATCGGGTCTAGATGGCCCTAGGGTTGATTACTCTCTCTCTCTCGAGTTATAATCTTTAACTCTAATTAATAATCCCTAATTTAGATTATGGAGTAATCTCTTAATTTCCAATTAACCCAAAACCTAATTTAGTTATGAAATTGTCTGATAACGTACTAGAAACCTATGCTCGATCTCTCGTTACGTGATTTTACCAGTTTTATTCAATTCTTAATCTATCAAACTACCTAACTCTCGTTAGCCCAATTTGATGATATTCACTCGGTTCATTCTCTTAGTTTATTACTGAATTATTAAGAACAAAAATTGAATCACGAATAACTTAATAAAAACATAACAACTCAAACTTCATTAATCTTAAAGATAAAAATCTCAAAGGTGAGTATAGGCATAAATCAACATTCAACAAAACCTATTCTCAATGATTATCCCAATTGTATACATCAATAAAAATGAAATAAAATCAAAAAATATGATTGGAATGGATTAATGGAGGCAGCGACGGTGGGAAACCACCTATTCTAGGAAGTACTTCCCGTCAAGCTTCTTCTCCCTGTCTCTCTTCCTTTGACTCCTTCCTCAAATCTCTCGATAAGCTCTCTAGGGTTTCGAAAATTGACTAATGCAAAAAAGATGCTCTTTTGTTCTTCAATGCTTTATTTATACGTTAGAAGCCCTAGGGTTGATTCGGGTTCAAAACGGTTTAAAAAGTCCCTCGAAACTTGACATTTTTAGCTATTTTCGTGTCTGCCCGATGTAGGCCATGATTGTGGCCTTGCTTTCCACGATTGTGGCCAGCACCTAAACCTCTCTGTTACTATCGTGACCTAGTTATGGCCTCTCTGTCACGATTGTGACCAAAGTGTCACAATCGTGGCCTGGATCCTGGTGGCTCACATCATTCTGTCACGATCGTGGCCCCTGAATGTCTTCCAAAATTTCTCCGTTCTTCGATATTGTCCCCGAAGCACTATCAAACACATCAAGATACCTTATAAACATAATATTTAAGCTCAAAAGCTTGTACTAACCCCTAAAACACTTAAAACACAAATAATTAACAAACTAACACAATTCTAGTCTAAACACATACTAAATGATTCAATTAATAGCTAAACACATATCAAACTAGGCCCTAAAATATGATGTAATTTACACTTATCAACAACCCCACATTTATACGTTTGCTTGTTCTCAAGCAAACAAAACAATAAACAACACAAAACATAAAACACAAAACACAAAACACACAATGCAACAAATGAGGCAATGACTTCAACTTCATGAAATAATTTAACCCTAAACATAATCATTCAAGTTGTTCCAAATTATTAACATGCAAAATCTGTGTCTCAGCACCTTGGACTCAATATACAAACTAATCAAAATTTTAATGTTGAGTCTATTCACCCCTATCACTTGCACACACACATTATAATCAATCAGTCAAAACAAAAGTGTAGCTATTCCTTAGTAGGTTTTCATGAAAAATCAAGCTACTAATAAGTTTAGTAGGTTTTAATTTGAAAACATTCTTTTTGTTGATTTTTCTTTAAGGACATGAACCTATTCTTTTACGCGGAGGCAAACATGTGATGAATGTCAATTTGGTTACTTAACTAAGTCATATTGTTATTAAGTTTCTTGGTTGGAATGTCATTATAGCCTTTTTACATAAAGGCACACATTTATGATGCGTGTCGATCCGGTTACTCAGCTACATCACATTCTCAACTGGCTACTAGTTATATTCATAACTTGAAGGCCAGCAGAATAGTTATTTTAGTTAAAAATTATACAATTCTTTTTTTTTTAAAAATTTGCCTACTGTATTGCCTTAGCTAATCATTCTCATGAAAAAGTACTAATAATTCCATTTATTTGATTGGCCTAAAATCATAATTGTGGCAAATTCCTAGGGTGAATGAACTAACATTGTATCCTAATTAACCATCATATTTAGCCCTAAGTAACTTAGGTCACTAATTTCACAAGTTAATAAATCTTCACAACTTTAAAGGCTATGTTTAAGGCTAAATCTATCCTGTTAAGCTCTAGCCATTGACGCATTCACACAATTCACATAATGCAACCTAAACAAACTATCATACAAAATGCAAAATTCATATTCAAGGTAAAAACACAAAACCCTCCCCACACTTAAACAACACATTATCCTCAATGTGAAAAGGGTACACCATCACACCCAAGAGAAATAAACACAATATATGATAAACATAAAAAGAAAATACTAACAAAAATGAAAAGAAAAGGGTTAGGATACGAAACTATCACGTTGACTGAGGTGTTGATGGTGATGGAGGCAGAGATCACTTGTGCTTAATGCCCATGATTACTGCCCTATCTTATACTTGTTTCAAAAAGAAAAAGAGTAAGAGAGTTAGCACTCCAAAACATTCCAAATTATTAAGAACTTATTTTGAAATTCAAAACAAATCTAGCTATGCAATAATTTAAACCTAACCACTAAACTTGCTAATTTATGGTCATTAGCTTGACCTTAATCTTTTAAAACGTAGTCAGGATCAATTATAAGCAGCTTCCTTCCATCCTTCTCGTTCAACATCAGCTTTATAGCCTGTGAGTAAGCTATAAATTGCAAAATCATCAAAAGGACAATATTAATAAAGTTAAGAAAACCAATTAAGCTCAATAATGTCCTTTTTTTCTAACAAATTGTCAATGAAATAGGGAATAACAAAACTCCCTAAATCTTCCATCGAATCCAACAGTTTGTCCTGTAAGAAGGTGAGTTTCTCTCTTTCTTTGGTAATCACCACCGTCTCCTCTACTTCTTCCGCTTCATGAACAGAGACTTTTATAGCTTCTTCAAACTCGATGTCTGTTGTCATCTGTTCTTCATCTTTTTTCCCTTTAGAAGATTTGAAAACATCAATTATCCTGAATGAGCTACTCTCCTTCGGATTCTTTAATACATCATTCATGTTGAATTTCACTTGGTCATCATTAATCTGAAGGATAAGGTGCTTTTCGTGGACATCTACTAAAGATTTTTCAATGTTGGCACATGGTGTATCAAGAACTGGTGAGTAAAAGGGAGGGTTGGCATTCTTTTCTTTATACGCTTTCATCGTCTCTTGGTCTTTAACAAGGTGGGGTTTAGTTTGATTTTCCACTGGTCCTTCTAGCTCTCCATTCTTAGGTAGGATAGCCTCATATTGCTCTCTTTTATGTATTTCCATATTACTTAAAGAGTCTTCCAGACTTCTCTTACCAAATTCATAGGAAAGTTGTCTCACATAAATCTCTAGGTTGTGAATGGACGAGGCATGATTTTCTGTTACTTGCTCAATTTTCTCTTTTAGTCTTTTCTGTCCCTCTTCCATGTCCATGAGCTTATCTAAGATCTTGTCTAATTTAGAATCCTATGAATTGGACTCATCTTGCTGAAATCCTAATAGGCCTTGATGTCCTAAGTGAGTCTCCACATTATTGGACT
>JAOTAY010075462.1:0-16636 GCA_025629805.1 Erythroxylum baracoense | reverse complement strand
TATAAAAATATTATTATTAATTATTTAATAAATTTTATTCTATTATATGTGATTTATATTTAAAATTTATTTATTTATATAGAAATATATACAAACAATTAAAGAATACTTTTTTTATTTTTTTATTTTTCATTAATAAAAATTTTATTAGAATTTTTTATTAATTATATAAAAATATTATTGAGGGTGTTAAGCTTGTGGACCGTAATAACTAATAAATGAGTCTGGAAAAAAAGGAGGTTAAGGTTAAAAGAAATAATTGGTATTAAGAATATATTAGGTAGTATGTATTTATTAGTTTACGTTCCATCCTAAATCTCCCTAATAAGAGGTTTTTTATTTTCACTGTTTATGATGAAATGTAATGTAATATAAAACTCTTCACTTTCATCCCTTTTCGTTCCATTCTTTTATAAAACTTTCAACCAAACAATAGAAATGTATTACTTTTCATTCCGTTCTATTACCAATCCCTCAACCAAACTCACCATTCGAAAATAGAGCTTTCAAGAACATTAAGCTACATGTCTCCCAATAGAAGATCAACCTTGGAGACAGATGTTTATGCCTTTGGTGCACTCGTTCTATAAGTTGTCTCTCGAAGGAAGCTTGAACAATGACTACAATAGCAACATTGTGAACTACCTTTGGGAAATTCACAAGAACAATGCCAAACGTTTCTATATGGCAAAAGTAAGACTTTCATTTTTTTAATTATTTGGGTTTTTCGCCAAGTAGGATAAGAAACCCATAGGAAATTAATAAAATATGTCAACTTTATTTTTGATAATGTAGGGTTAATGGAAATGTTAAACAAAACCTTGAGGTTCTTTTTAAATGAGTTGTTAGAGTTTAAAATGAATTTTGGTAAAAATGTTTGGGTCTAATTTGACTCTTTTGCTCTCACATTTATTATGTTGATTTCACACTTCTTTAAAAACTCCCTTATATCCTTTCCTATATTATTCTTGTGAAAATACATTTACAACTTGTTATAGATCCCAAAGAATCCCAAATGTCCTTAAGTAGAAGTCCTCAAATTTTGAAATAATTTCCAGCTTTATAAGAACATTAAACCCACTACCAACATATTTTTCCAATCAGAGTTTTTCTTATTTTCTTTTAATTATTTTAATCAAATTTGATGTTTAAACTGAATTCTAAGATGTTTATTATATTCATGAGTTTCCAATTTCCAAATTAGGATTTATTATGAATTTTTTTATTTTGATTATTATTGATTCAATACAAATTTTGGTATTGTGATAATTGTGCGTGCTCATACTTTGACAACAAATTGAGAAAATGAGCCAAAAGTAATCAAATTAGATTGCGCAACGAGAGTTGATAATTTAATAAGTCATACAATTATCAAATTAATAATCATGCGAAGAGAGATATGTGTGAAAAATTAATTGTCCAATAGATAACTTCATATTCAATTGAAAACGTTAGAAAAGTTTTATGAATCAAGAGGTTCCAATATTTAGAATTTTCAAATTCAATTAGGGTTAATTAATTAGGTCTCGTGAGATAGTAATCGATACCTTAAAAAATCTAGCATAGACACATAATAGGATCAATCATAGTTAAGGAAAAAAAATAATGAAAGAATAAATCATAAGCATTCATTATTGATAAATCCCTAAATTACTTTGCCAGCTCACTTATTATTTGCTTATTTGCTTGGTTTATTTAATTTTTATTATTATTTTCATTCAAATCATAGTCTAATGCCTTAGACAAAGTTAGGTGCAAATCGTTTTACAAAGTTAGGTGCAAATCCTTTTACCTATTTCCTTGTGAGATCGATACCTTTCAATATTACAAGATACGATTCGTAAACTTGTGGGCATGGAGAGTTATATTAGATATAAAACTTGCTTAAAACGTTTCTTGGTTGCCATTGCCTGGGAATTTAGCTTTAGGATGATTTAAATTCCTTTGATTTAAGGAATTGTTATCCTTTTTTACCAATCATAAGAAATTTAAAATAGAGAGAGAGGGAGTTTGGACGGAAAGTAGAAGACACATCAATCTAGATATCGTAAAACAAGAATGAGGAATTCGAAGAGTTAACCATCAAAAAGAGATAAAAAGAACGATGGTAGAGGAAATACATCACAAAGAGCAAAGAACCCTTATGGACTTCATGAAGCCAAGGTTCAATCCCTATCATTAAGGAATTTCATGACCACCATGGCAAGCGATATGATTTGTTTGAAGAGATGACTGTTGAATGTTTGCTTAAAGAATTGCAAATTGATTTTGTTTTTATATTTTCTATTTTTCTTATCCTTAGAATTTAGGAGGTTGTTGTTTATTGTTCCTAATAATCTGAAGGTTGTTTCAGATTATAGTTAGTGGACAAGTTAATATCCCATGTTTTTAGTTATTTTCTGTTTTACTTCTTCAGCTATAAAAGTTGTTAAGGTGTGTAGGAATAAATTGTACTTTTCCTTTCTAAAATCATATATCTCTTTTGTCTTGTTCTTCTCTCTTTTATTTTTATTAAGTTTTTTAAAACTTACATTTGGCATCAGAGCTCTTTTTTCTTAAAGGACCTGTGAAAAAATGGATACTGAAAATAATTTCTTTTCAATAGCTCCACCTACTTTTGATGGAGAAAACTACCAGCTTTGGGCAGTGAGGATGGAGACATACTTGGAGGCTTTGGATCTTTGGGAGGCTATAGAAGAAGAATATGAAGTTCCACCGTTGCCAAACAATCCCACTATGGCACAGATCAAAATTCACAAGGAGAAGAAAACCAAGAAGTCAAAAGCAAAAGCATGTTTGTTTGTTGCTGTCTCAACTACTATTTTCTCAAGAATCATGGCTCTCAAAACAGCAAAAGCTATTTGGGACTATCTCGAAAAAGAATATGTTGGAAATGAGAGGATTCGTGGTATGCAAGTGTTGAATCTGATAAGAGAATTCGAGCTGCAGAGGATGAAGGAGTCCGAGACAGTTAAAGAATACTGAGATAGATTGCTCAACATAGCTAACAGGGCAAGGTTACTTGGTACTAAATTTTCTGATTTTCAAATTGTAGAGAAAATTCTTGTAACTGTTCCAGAATGTTATGAAGCTTCAATAACCCCCTGGAAAATACAAAGGATCTATCCAAGATCACTTTAGCAGAGCTGTTACATGCCTTGCAGGCTCAAGAACAACGAAGGCTCATGAGGCAAGAAAATGTTGTGCAAGGGGCTTTGGTTGTCAAGCATTAGGACGACTAGAAGAATAAGAAGAAAAATCAGACACAAAGTGATGAAAGCAATCAGGTTCAAAACAAAGATAAGAGTTTAAAGAAAAATTTCCCACTATGTCACCATTGTGAAAAAAAAGGACATCCACCATCCAAGTGCTGGAGGAGACCAGATGCAAAGTGCAGCAAATGTAATCGACTTGGACATGAAGCTGTAATTTGCAAAGTACAAAAGCAGGATGAAGCAGATGCACAGGTTGCTGGTCAAGATGAGAAGGATTAGATTTTTGTGGCAAAGTGTTACTCAACTAGCAACACTTCATAATATTGGTTAATTGATAGTAGGTGTACAAATCACATGACCTATGACAAAAGTCTTTTCAAAGAACTAAGTTGCACTGAAATCACAAAGGTCAGAATTGGAATGGTGGATTTATCTCAGCAAAAGGAAAAGGAACTGTGGCAATTACAATAGGTTCAGGTACGAAAACAATCCCTGATGTTCTTTACGTACCAGATATTGATCAAAATTTGTTGAGTGTAAGCCAACTAGTTGAAAAAGGATTCAGAGTTTACTTTGAAAACATGCATTGTCATGTTTATGATATTTTTGGGAACAAAATTTTAGAATGAGAGGAAAAACTTTTTCATTTGATCCAAGTGAAGAGCATATAACCTATCCTACTAAAGCTAGTGTCACAGAGATTTGGCACAAAAGATTGGATTGTCATCTTCAGAGAATGCTTGAAATGAAGAACAAAGATCTATCAACAGATCTACCCAAATTTGGATTCTTTACCTGATTGCTGTGCTTATCAATTGGCAAACAACACAGGAAATCATTTCCTAAATCAACTTGGAGAGCCACAGAAAAATTGCAGCTTATAGATTCTGACATAGCTGGACCTCAAAGTACTCCATTACTGAAAGGTAGTCTCTACTATATTCTATTCATTGATGATTTCACAAGAATGTGTTGGATTTATTTTTTAAAACACAAGTCAGAAGTATTTGGAGTATTTGGGAAATTTAAGAAAATGGTGGAGAACCAAAGTGGTTATAGGATTAAAACTCTAAGATATGATAAAGGAAAAAAAGTATAATTTTGCAGAATTCAATCTTTTCTGTGAAGAAGCTGGCATAAAGCATCAACTTACAGCTCCTTATAGTCCTGAATAGAATGGAGTTAGTGAAAGAAGGAACAGATCAGTCATGGAGATGACGTATGTTGCATGAAAAGGAGTTCCCAAAGAAATTTTGGGCAGAAGCAGCTCACACTGCAGTGTTTTTGGAAAATAGGCTTCCAACAAAGGCATTGGAGGAAAAGACACCATTTAAGGCTTGGTATGGGTTTAAGCCTTCAGTAAATTTTCTTAAAATATTTGGTTGTGTGTGTTTTGTTTATATTCCACAACAGAAACATGACAAACTAGACAAGAAAGCTTTTCCAGGCATCTTTATGGGCTATAGTACAGTTGCAAAAGCCTACAAAGTTTGTTATCCTCAAACTGGAAAAATAACTGTCATAAGAGATGTTCACTTTAATGAAGCTGAAAAGTGGAACTGGGAAGATTCAAAATCAAAAGGAGAAACTCTCACCCTTCTTGAGGAACAATGGATAAATGAGCTTGAAGATGACACGTCAATTAGAGGAAAAAGGTTGCTGTATGATATCTTCCAAAGATGTAATGTAACAGTATGTGAACCTGCTGGACCTGAAGAAGCTTTTCTAGATTGAAAATGGAAGAAGAAATGTCTATGATCTATAAGAACAAAACATGGATACTAGTTGACAAACCTGAAGGCAAAAACATTATTGGTGTAAAGTGGTTGTTTAGAACAAAGTTGAATGCTAATGGCTCCATCAACAAACACATGGCCAGACTTGTAGTTAAAGGGTATGCTCAAATTTTTGGTGTTGATTATTCTTACACTTTTGCTCCTATTACTAGATTAGACACAATTAGATTATTACTAGCTATAGCAATATAAGAAGGGTGGAAAGTGTTTCAATTAGATGTCAAATCTGCTTTTTTAAATGGTGTTCTACAAGAAGAAATTTATGTGGAACTACCATATGGGTTTGTGATGGAAGGTGAAGAAGACAAGGTTTATCTACTCAAGAAAGCCTTTTATGGTTTGAAATAAGCTCCTAGAGCTTGGAACAACAAGATAAATGATCACTTACTGAGTTTAGGTTTTGAAAAAAGGCTATCTGAAGCCACTCTCTATGTTAAGAAAAAGGGAAGTTACATTATCATTGTATCTCTTTATATTGATGATTTTTTGAGGACAGGAAATAATCAAATGTTGATTGAGTTCAAATGTGAAATGATGCAAGAATTTGAGATGACAGATCTTAAGCTTATGACCTACTATCTTAGAATGGAGGTCAAATAAAGTAAAGATGAAGTGATTATCTGTCAAAAAAATATGCAAAAGAGATTCTAAAGAAGTTTCAGATAGAGCAATCCAAAGAAATGAGCACACCAATGAATCAAAAGGAGAAGCTGAGTATAGGAGATAGTACAGATAAGGTTGAAGAAGGATATTTCAGAAGCTTGATTGGATGCTTAATGTATCTTTCTGCAACAAGACCTGACATTCAGTTTGCTGTAAGTTTTTCATCTCGTTTTATGCATTGTGCTACTGAGATGCATTTAGTTGTAGCAAAGAGAATATTATGATATATCAAGGGCACCATTAATTATGGAATCAAGTTTGAGAGTAGTCAAAATTTCAAATTCAGAGGTTTCTCAGATAATGGTTGGGGAGGAGCTTTAGAAGACATGAGAAGTACATCAGGCTATTGTTTCAACCTAGGTTTTGAAATTTTTTTCCTGGTGTTCAAAAAAGCAAGATTTTGTAACTCAGTCTACTACAGAGGCAGATTTTGTAGCAGCAACTTCTGCAATAAACTAGACTCTGTGGTTGAAGAAAATATTGGTTGATTTATATTTAAAACAAGCTGAAGCAATTGATGTGTTTTTAGACAATCAAGCTGCAATTTCAATTTCAAAAAATCCAGTATTTCATAGGAAGACCAAGCACTTCAACATCAGGCTTTTCTTTGTAAAGGAAGTACAGTAGAATAGTGAAGTAACTCTAGTCTAGTACAAATTAGAGGATCAGCTAGCAAATTTGTTCACAAAGCCACTCTCAGCTAAGAGATTCAAGATTTTAAGACAGAAGATCGGGTTTTACAGTCCTTGAAGCAAAGGAGGAGTGTTGAATGTTTGCTTAAAGAACTGCACATTGATTTTGTTTATATTTTTCTGTTTTTCTTATCCTAGAATTTAGGAAGTTGCTGTTTATTATTCCTAATAATCTGAAGGTTGTTTTAGATAATGGTTAGTGGATAAGTTAGTATCCCATGTTTTTAGTTATTTTCTGTTTTACTTCTTCAGCTATAAAAGATGTTAAGGTGTGCAGGAATAAATCGTACTTTTCCTTTCTACAATCATATATCTCTTTTGTCTTGTTCTTCTCTCTTTTATTTTTATTAAGTTTTTTAAAACTTACAATGACGAACAATAGTTGTCTTTAGACAACAGTTAACCTTTCAAGATCCAAGAAGAATTATTACTGCAAATTTAGTGACAGCATTACAAGTTAAGATCGAAAACCTCACCAAGAAATTGAACAGCCTGACGGCAACCTCTTTTTCTCCATTCAAAGCAATTTAGCAAGGATGCAAACTATACAGACGAGAGAATCATAGCATGCAGCAATTTAACTTCACAGGAGTGAAAAGATGTTATCTTGATATATTATTTAATATTATCTCCTTTATTTAGGATTTTTTTTGCTACTTAAATATGAAAATTAATATTTGTTTTATTTTAGGAGATGAAAAATGGAGATTGTATTAAATTGAGACTCTATGAATGATAATCACAAATTTTGGATGAAGTGAAGAGATTGCCTCACTTAAAGAGTTAGAGTTTATCTGAAAAACTTCTTTCTATTCTTATCATGTCGAGATTTGGATTTGAATTAGAATTATTAAAACCTTATTTTCGTAGCTTCTGGTTTGTGGCGGCTAACTTATGAAACCAGAAGCCATATGTTTGTTGTAAAAGACCTACCTTTTGCATATCTTGTATGAGGTTATTTGTTCCATTTTTTGGTTACGTACGAGAAAGTTAATCGAGGACATCCTTAAATTTGATGTTCACTATGTTGTTACTAGATAATTAGAACTTAAATTGAGTACGTGTAATTCGCAGAATCGATTTTTTTCCCCATATTGATCCAAGAAATATACGACAAATTTTAACATGATAAGATGGAATGCAAAAGATTGTATTGTTATTTTGAACTTCAATTTGCACGCATAGATGATTTGCATGTGTTACAACATTCTTCTGGGTGTTAATTGCAGGTAGGGTCAACTGCAATTAGCTTGAAGACAAAAGAAAGTGTTGTGCTTGCCGTGGAGAAGCGCACCACTTCGCCATTGCTAGTTTGTCCTCTAGTTCTTTGTGTCCTCCATATTTATAGTATTTACTGTGGAGAGAATTGTTTCCACCAATATGGACTGCCATGTTCTGATTCTATGACCATTGTTGGAAATAATTAGAATTTGTATGCACACTCTTTTTTATTTATAAACTAGCCATCTTACTTTTAGAAACAGACCAAAAAGATACTAGAGATATATCCTTTTCACTGTAACCATGGATCAAGCAACCTCCTCAAGTGAGTGAAATTTTTTCTCAGGAACATAAACATTCTCCTGATAAACCTATATCATCAAAGGAAATTCATCAAAAATGAGTAATCTAACCAGAATTCATAATCATAGGGAAAAGCTATCCAGAATTGATAAGGAACAAATAGTAGAAGTTCATTACAAAACAACTGGCCCACCAACCTCATCTATCAGAATACAAGGCGCTCTTGCTTGCAGAACTCCACAATCTCCTTCTGGTTGTCCTCACCAAGGATCTGCGTCTCATAGCTAAGTCCAACTAAAATCTATCTACAAGTTATTTTGGTCATTGCGGAAAGTTCAAATTATTTTCTGAAAAACACATTCTTAAAAACTTGCCCTATTGGATTGCCTGGATTTATTGCGATCAAGTCCCTGACTGTGATGCCTTTAGACTTGGCATCTTCCAATTGCTTATTGAGCTCAAAAATCTCCAATCCCCATCCAATTGCTTCATTAATATAGTAAGTCAATTGCAAGATAAATATGTTTCCATAGGAAGATTCTAAGGTCAAACATCATTTCAAGATATGAGAGATTAATAAAATAATTTGTATCAGGTTAAGCACTCTAACAATATGCTTGAATAAGAGCTCAAGAAGAGAGCTAATTGAATCAACTGAATTTCAGAATCAGCTAAAAGAACTAAGGAGAGTCAACCAATGCAAATTGCCCAAATACTAATATATCATTGTTGTAAAGAAAGCATAACAGAGAGCCTCGATGAAGAGCTATTTATACAGAATATAACGGATGTTGAGGGCAAAGTATTCCCATCCTTTTCTGATCTTATTAGTAACTGCATCATGTGGACTTGTAATAGATAGTGCACAACCAGCAGGCATGTTTTGAATATCACTAAGGCAACTGTGCATCTGTAAATATATATATGGATAGTGCAGAGGCTATTGCCACAATCAAGCATTGAGACTTGCACATCTGTCAAGAAAATGTCATTTGGATCAGCAAGAAAACCATCGCGAACTTCGGTTCCAACAGCAATGGTATCACATAACCGTTTGATACCCCTGTATGAAAAGTTAAAACCATGGTACACGTTATACAAAATTTATAAATTGAATCTATCAATCAAAGACTCAAAGCTGACTGAGATGGGCACTAGTTATCGCCTGATTATGATTGTAAGCTCAGTTGCCCTTCCAGGAATTTGATCAAGAATCTGCCAAGCTCAGTCAATTGCATCAGCACTGTACTAAGTCAATTTAATAAATGATTGAGCAAGGGGAGAAAGATATTTTTTTTGGAAAATAGAGGAGAAAGTTTTTTTTTTGGGAAAATAGGGGAGAAAGTTATTCTCATCATTAACCATTTCATTTTGGAGAAAGAGACTGGTTTATATACGTGAGAAACTTATATCTTAACCCAAAATTTTGTTATTTTCATTTTGGAGAAAGAGTGGTTAATATATACAAGAGAAACTCATATTTCAACCCAAAACTTTAGGACATTGAGATAGGCCCTTTTTCATGCATAAACTCTCATTAATTCTTGTTATAGTCCATGTGAGAAATTTTACACTTAACACACCATCTCACGTTTAGGAATGAACATTATGTTCCCTTTAATCTCCAATTCAAAAGAAGAATAGTTCATATGTGAGAGGTAATCCGTACCTTAACTCAAAACTTTAAGGCATTGGGTTAAGAGCCCTTTCTTATATATTAAAGCCTTATTAATTCTTAATCGTATATGAGAGGAATCCATATCTCAACCTAAAACCTTAAGCCATTGGGTTATAGACCCTTCCATATATATAAACCACTATTAATTCTTGTTCCCAGTTGTGAGAATTTATACACTTTAACAAACTAGTTCAATCAAAATAGAAAGATTGACAACAATATACCGAATATATGAAGATTTTATTCTATTATTAACTAACTCAACTTCATTTCTCACATCCAGTCTAATTATCATTTATAAGCTAAAAATAGTGATAATAAAATAAACAGTACATAGTATAACTTATTCCAAGATCCAATATAGACGAAACAAAGGCAAAGGAAGTGCATAGATAAGAGACAAAAAGTTAACACCTGAACAAACCCTGTGTTTCACTTTTATAAAAAATGATTGGATGGTCCCAGAGTGCAAGAACCTAATTGAGACATCTGAGTAAGAATTGTTTCCACTGAATACATATAGAATGCATTCAACCAATAAGAATTGTTTCCACTGAATACATATAGAATGCATTCAACCAAAAAGGCAATGGAAGCATACCTCACGGAAAAAGGTGATTGGTTGTTATCTAAGAGATTGAGGATTCCCAATATTACAGTATATTATCTGTCACAAAATTCAAGTAAAACTAGAACATGGATGGAAAATATTTGTTCTCAAGAGTGATGTCTTTATGGAGACATGTAGAATCCCCCTTTTGAACTCCATATAAACTAGTCAAATGTAAAGGCATTGTGCATTCTCAGTATTGATTCTCTCCTTCACAAGAAGTGTATAGTAAATGAAAAAACAAATCTCATTAGAACTGACAAAGGAAAATGTTTTCCTCTTCACCATTAAAATTTCTATTCCACCTAGTCAACAATGAAAAGGTTCCATGACATAGAATCAAACTTAATCCATAAAACAACGATAATTAATCCCAAAGTGAGTATTTTGGCAATTCAAAGATGAATACCCAATACTTTTGACATGCCCTTAAAAAATAAGAGTCTAAAGGAAAAGGAAGGGAAGGGATGAGAGCCCAGCTTAACCTTCAATTCTTCTTGTAATTTCTCTGTAATAGAAGCACAACAAAAGATTATTACATTTAATAAGAACAGGCAGCTAAACTCGCGAGTAGCATGTTCCCCAATTGCATCAATTAGACTTAAGTAATTGATGCGAACCCTCAAGGTTAAAGAATCTGAAACTCCTTAAACAAAAGAACTCCTTAAACAAAAGAATCTGAAACTCCTTAAACACATACTCTGGATAGAATATAAACAAGACAAAATCTTCAACCCTAATAAACCCGCCAATCAATTATATGAAAGGAAATACATATGATAAGATTGATTTGAGAACAAGAATAGAAATTCTTCTCAAGTGTTTACCTTCATAAGAACTATATTTTTGATGCAATAGAAAAAGACAAGAATCCTCCCTTATAGAATTCATTATTCAACCAATCTAATCCTAAATAATGTTTATTACAATGTATTTATACCTCTTGAAAAGAAAGAAACTCTAACTACATAAAAGACTTTTGAACATAGGCCTTTCACCAAAATAATTAAAGCTCAAACTAATATTTCTAAAATACAACCCATTAAACATAAAAGTTTTAAACAAGCCCAAGACACAAGTATTGGGCTGTCGAAAGTTATGCTTCTAACGTAAAATAATTAATTAAATAAGAAGGAAATCTTCTTGCTCATTCCGCCCAACTTGATTAGTTATCTTGTCATTAGCTCTCATTGTCTCTTGAGATTTCATGCCATCTACAATTAGGCCCATATAGGATTGAAGCACTTCTTTGAACTTCTTAGTTCTTGATTTTGTTATTGGTCCCTCTGACATTACTAGCTCATCTTTGGCATTATTTCTTTTACAAAGTCTCATAGTCGTGCTCACTTCATCCCCATCTTCTTTAAAAGGATTCGTCCTCAAATCTAAATCAAAGTCAAAAGGAGATAAGTCAAAAATGTTAAAAATAGCACTAACATTATACGTACTTGGCAAGTCTATCTTATAAGACCCCAAATTGTACCCTAATTAGAATGTGACATGTTCATGAAAGCACATGTATGATAGGTGTTACAAATTATGATATGATTGAGAATTACATATGACTTGAATTTTGGTTTAATGGATCATACTTAGTGAATTGGAATTAATTAACATCATTAGAGAATTGAAATATTAAAATGTTCATTTGGACTACAAAAATTATCAAATGGCAAGATAAGTTGGTACATGAAAATTAGAATAACTAAGCCTATGAGTTATTGACATTTGGCATAGCTAATGCATTAACATTTGGCAACATTGGTTGAGTGGCCTTCTATGTTGTCTTCTTAGAACTAAGATTTGCACCTTAATTTTGGACTTGTGTTAGTTGTTTGGAAAGCTAGTTTGGCTTGTTCTTTGAAATTAAAGAAGGTAAGGGAATGCTAAACTTGATTTCATGTCATGATATGAAATGTTCGATACTTGAATTGATTAGAATATGTGTTAAGATGATGAGAATTGAATGTTGAAAAAATGATTCTTGTATGATAATTTTAGTTTGGTTTTGATGTGTGGAAGATATTGATTTGTAAGTTACTTAATGAATGATTTTTGGATTGGTTCTGGACATGAAATTGATATCGAATTAAGGCATGAATAAGGTGGAATTGAAGTGGAATTGATGAACCATGGTGAAGGCGTGTTAAAGGTGTAAGATGTGAGTTATTTGTAATGATTCCACTGAACAGATATTGGTATTTTAGCTATAACTTGACCTGTAGTTATCTAAATAGGGTGATTTTAATTTTAGATTAAACTAAATACATATGTCTACAATTTTCATGAAGGAATAGAATTTTAGTTCTGTCTCTAATGGTTTTGAAATTTAGCTTAAAGTTAAGTTTTGGTTACCGACACTGTTTAAGAATAGTCTACAATATTTTGGGGATAACTTTAGGAATAATGAACAAATTTTTATTAACTTTATTTCATTAGAAACTTAAGACATAGAGGAAAATTTGTTTAGAAGAACATATTACCTAGAAACCTCAGTTTCTATGTTAGAATGGCCATACAAAATTGACCTGAAACTTGTCCTAAGAAAATTTTAGAAAAAAAGTGCAGGAAAAGGATAGGCCACGATCGTGGAACCCATCCCACGATTGTGGACAGATGCAGTATCTTCTGTCACGATCATGGGGAGGTACCCTATGATCGTGGATAGGGTTTTTACATGGAAAATGCTTATTTGTGTAATTGTTGAACCATATGAAGACAAGTATCTCTAATATTGTGTATTTGGACATGATTAAGGCTTGAAAATGAACCTAGATGATGTTACATTAACTAACTAATAGTTAATTTAATTATGGATTGTTGATTGAGGTAATAACTTAAAGAATGTGTGATTATGTAATAATGTTTCTAATGTTAAAATGTATGGTGTGTTCAAGAGGATTGTGTTCTTAAGAATACCAATGTGTTCCAAGGGTTTTATGTGATGTGAATTGGATATAGATGTTTGTGAATTGGGAGTTTCTATGATGTTCTATAATATCTAATGACTTAATGTTTCATTGATATATTGATGCAACTGTTTATATTTATAAGGCATATTGAATTTGATCAAAAGGGAGTGAATATGTACAATTTGAGAAAAATGAAATAAAGACATCTGTTATTTATTTGCTTGTGATTCTGAAATTTGAAATTAATTATTTTAAAATTGTTAAGTCCTAGTCGTGAGTAAATAAGCATGCTTAGAAGGGTCTGCAACTGCTCCTATGACACTTCGGTGTCTCCTGATATTGATACTTCGGTGTCTCCTGTTACCGAGACCTAATCCTCTTCTGTCCTATGATACCAATCATGGTATCTCATGTTCTGGTCCTGTTACCCACTTCTGTAAAAAGGATTAGCAAGCTAATATGTTTTGTTTTCAGTTTTAATATAAACAAGTTCTGATCTGAAATAAAATAAATTATGATCTGATACAAGTTCTGATTTGTTTTGGCACAATGATGTTCTGTTTGGGACTTGTGTGTTCTGTTTTGAAGCAATGACATTTTGTTCTGATATTTAAACATCTTGTTCTGTAATAATGAATCATATTCTGTTCTAAGATACATAATGTATGGATTGCTCCATAATATGAACAATTAAAGATTGTTGGTGATATGATTTGATTCTGTATATGTGAATGTTAAATGACTGTTAGAGACAGTCACCAGTTTATATATTGTTTAGTTATTCCCCATTAAGATATATGATTAGAACGGTGGTTTTGCGTCCGTGTAGGTTCTAATAAGAAGACTTAAAACTGGGACAAAGACAACCGCAGTGGCTAAGAAGATCCTGTTTTGTTATGGAAATGTTTAGTTTGTTTTTGAGTTGTTTTTCAATGTAATGAGACAAGTTGTATCTTGTGTTTTGTTTCATGGTTTGTAATAACCTTAATATAGTTTGGATTTGGATTTAAGGCTTGTCTGTAATAAGTACCATATGTATGTTATGTTCTGAATATGACCTAACCATTGATGAATAAAATGTATGTTCCTTTGAGTTTCTGAAAATGCTTTAGTATGTTTTGGATTATTTTGGTTCTATTTTATGTAGCATCTGCATATCATCCTAAGGGGTATGTGGGTGTTACATTTCTTATATACATTGTCATTGATGCGTTCTAACACTTGAAATGGTTTGTCACCCCTTGTATTAAGTTTTAACTTCCTTTATTGTGGAAACCTTTCTTTTCGCATATGCACTCAAACTCAATCAACTAGTTCGAAGAGAACTTACTTTCTACCTCTATTTGCTTTTTGTGCATATATGCGATTCTTTTTCTCAATTTGTGCACGTGCTTTCTCGTGTATTGGTTTAACCAAGTTAGCCTTCTTCTTGCCATCTAAACTAGCAATCTCAGTTAAAGGTAAAGGCATCAAATCTAACACAGTTAATGGATTAAAACTATACACAATTTCAAATGGATAATAACCTATAGAAGAATGTATAGAACGATTATATGCAAACTCAATGAATGGAAAACAATCTTCCCAACAATTGCACTCAACATGGTTCCTAAAGTCCTATTAACTACCTCAGTTTGTCCATCAGTTCGTGGATAACATGTAGTAGAAAATAAAAGCTTTGTACCTAACTTTCGCCACAAAACTCTCCAAAATTGACTTAGGAGCTTAACATCCCTATCTGAAACAATGGTCCTTGGCATACCATGAAGTCGAACCACTTAACTAAAAAAAAGATCAGCAATGTTTGTTACACCATCTTTTTTCTAACAAGCAATGAAATGACCCATTTTACTAAACCTATCCACAACAACAAATATGTTATTTCTACTATTCCAAGTCCTAGGTAAACCCAATACAAAGTTCATAGAGATATCTGTCCAAAGTTCACTTGGTACAGGCAAAGGTGTCTACAAACCATAAAGCATAGACCTAGACTTAGCTTGTTTATATGCAATACAATTGACACAAACCCTTCCCACATATTTTCTCATATTTGGCCAATAAAAATGTTCACTAAGCATATCTAAGGTTTTTTGCACACCAAAATGCCCCATTAACCCTCCACTATGTGATTCTTTAGCAAGCATCTCTCTAATAGAACATGCAGGAATGCAAAGTTGTTTACCCCTAAAAAAATATCCTTCATGCCTATAGAACTTATTAAACGCAGTATGTTCACAAGCTTGATATACATTAGCAAAATCAACATCTTCCATATACAACTCTTTTAAATGCTTAATTCGAAGTAACTTAGAAGTAAGCATAAAAATCAAAGCGTACCTTCTCGATAATACATCGGCCATAACATTTTCCTTACCTTGCTCATATTTAATCACATACAAAAATGTTTCAAGATGCTCCACCCAACTTGCATGTCATTTGCTTAATTTCCCTTGTCCCTTTAAGTACTTGAGAGATTGATGATCATTATGTATCATGAACTCTTTAGGTAATAAGTAATGTTCCCAAACTTCAAGAACTCTCACCAAGGCATAAAGCTCCTTATCATAAGTAGAGTAGTTCAAAACTGATCTGCTCAACTTCTTATTGAAATATGTTACGTGATTATTCTCTTGCATTAAAAAAACCCTATACCAATCCTAGAAGCATCACATTCAATTTCAAAAGTCCTGAAAAATTCAAGTAAACGTAAAATAGGTGCAGTACATAACTTTTCCTTTAAAGTATTAAATGCATTTTCCTGTTCTTTCTCCCATCTAAAACCAACATTCTTTTTTATGATTTCATTCAATGGAGCTACAATAGTAGAGAAATCTTTAACAAATCTCCTATAAAATTCAGCTAAGCCATGGAAACTCCTAACTTCACTAACTGACTTAGGTGTTGGCCATTTTGGAATAGCTTTCACCTTTTCAGAGTCAACCTTAACTCCCTTAAAACTTACCACAAATCCTAAGACGACAACTTTATCTATGCAAAATGAACATTTCTTAAGCTTTGCATACAACTTCTCTTTCCTAAGCACATCAAAAACAGTCTTAACATGTATGACATGTTCATTTAAGTTCTTATTGTAGATCAAGATGTTATCAAAGTAAACAACCACAAATTTACTAAGGAGTTCACGCAAAATATGATTCATTAAGCGCATGAAAGTACTAGGTGCATTAGATCAGCCAAAAGGCATAACCAACCACTCATACAATCCATATTTGATCTTAAATGTAGTTTTCTATTCATTAAGGGTGGGCACAGTTCGGTTTGGTCAGTTTTCAGTTGTTTTTTAAGACCAAACCGAATAATTGATTTTATGGCACAAGAAACCGAACCAAACCGAATGGCAGATAAAACCAAATTTTTGGTTTGCCTTGCAGTTCGGTTCGGTTCGATTACTTCAATCGGATTAGGCCCTAATCTTGGGCCTTAAAATTTGGGTCAATTTTAGTATATGTCTAACATTTTTATTTCATTTTAGGACCTATTAGGTGATTGTCATACTTGCAAAGTTGCAAACTTACCTTATAT
>JAOTAY010075416.1:0-16639 GCA_025629805.1 Erythroxylum baracoense | reverse complement strand
GTGTTTTGAAATGGGAAGAATTAGTGTGATAAGTTAGAGATGAAATGAAGGTGATAAAGGGAGATTGAACATGTGCAAAAATTATGATGCATGTGCATAAGTGTGAATGTTATGTTTTTAGATTGATGACCAAATATAGATTATGATTTGGATGTAAATGATATTGAGCTGAAATGAAAGTGATAATGAAGGAAAATTATGAGTAAAATAAGTTAGAAATGATATATATGTATAACAGGGGTCATTTGTAACTTATAGGAGTTAGAATTCTAGAAATTGACCCATAAATGTCTGTTGGGTGGACTTGACGTCCACTAGGAGGACCTTCTCGGGAATTCCAGAGTTCCAACTCAGTTTATGTCTGATTGGAGGGACATATGTCGACTAAGCGGACATTCTTAGGATAGTTATATAAATGTGAATTTTTTTGACCCTCTAGATGGCAAAATCTCTCTTCTATGTCTTTATGGAAGTTGTAGAACTCAAAATCCTCTTTGAAACTATACTTGAACAACCTTAATCCGACATCCATAGTGAAAGTTATGATTTTTGTCCCTTATATATATATATATATATATATATAATGGACTTATCGATGCTTTCCTATGATACATTTAGGCTTGAATGGAGCTTGAAATGTACTTAGTTTGATATAGAAATAAGAGATAAAATGAGTGATATGTTTAGGGGGACGATTGAGGATACAAACATAAGAATGGATTGTTGTATATTAAGTATTCAAATATGGAATTTTGGGATGTTGTGAGAATGAAGATGAACCTTGGATGGCTAATGAGATTCTATTATAAGAACCCTACAAAGTGTTGCGCTCATGTTTTATTCACGAGTTAGACTCCAGAAACGGGGTATAACCATAAAACACTAAGAACAATCACACAATCAACACTTTATCAACAATGAACAACATCATAGAAAGAATATATAAACCATAAAAGAAATTTGCTACAAAATTTCCAATGGCTACTCTCAATTGTCTTTGAAGAATAGAAGAATACCCAGCTGCAAAAAGTCACGTAATCAACCAAAACACACAGCACATGATCATAGATCACCTAGCCAAATCACCCAAAAACTAAGAGAAAAATAACAACTACAAGAACACCTAATCAACGACAACAAACATAAAAAAACACAACTTAAAATAATTTAACACAGGTCACATGATACACCAGAAAAGTTTGCAATAGATAGAGCTTTATCTTCACTCAATCAACTGCTAAACATCATCGAAAAATAACTATAGGAATTCCAACTGGCCATTCATCGAATACCTATTATTTTTTCTTTTGCAAATGACAACATTCAACCCATTATATATGTGAATCCCAGTCACAATAAAGCTACCATAATCAATTCAAATTCCTAGAAAATTTTCTTCCTTAGATAGCCATTATCCAAAAATAGACTATGTATTTAAATTTCATCTTAAAGAGTAACTAAGTTCAATTATCAAATAATGTCCAAAATTAAATAATAAGATATCATAACCTATATCTTAACAATCTCCCCCTTTTTGGCCTTATTTGTCACATATTTGAACTCCCCCTAAAGGAGAAAATTGGACATATAACATTGAATTCACAAACTGCAAGAGAACTCGCCTTTAATCAGTCAATAAGAGTGAAATATAATCAATTATCCAAAGATACAAATATCCAAAATTAACAGAACCCAAGCAACAAATTAAAAATGGATGTTCTGACATAATGTTCTCCCTTTTAGGACAAAAGATGCCAAAAAGTACAATCAGGAAACATATGAAAATCGAAGAATCCTTTGTTTTAGTTGACAAAGAGTATCAATCCCCACTTGAAAAATGCCTTCAATTCGATCAATTTCATTGAAAAGACCAATATGAGGATTGATGGATGGAGAAGCTGATGCATTAGAAGGTCTAGATGAAGAGGGCTAATCTACAACCTGAGATTGCTTATTCACATTTAAGATTTGTGCCAAAATATTCATCAATTTCACTGATTCAAGAACACTCGAGTCTAACTGAGGAATACCATTTTCATATAGAAATTGAGTGATATTGAAAAAATAATAAAGAATGAGGTTTACCAATAATTTCCATCATTGCTTCAATAATAAGTCTATCCAATTGAAAATTCCCTAATTCTAATAGCATAAACAAGATTAGCTTACGTCGGATAAACCGAAACCACATGTGTACTGGGTAGCCAATTGGCCAATACCAACTTATGAATAATAGAGTATTTCTCTGTTAACATAGAAGCACGCAAAATAGAAGTAGATGGCCAAGCAGTTAATCTTCCTCCAGTTAACACAGTTACCATCATATCATTTGACACATTCCAATCATCACTATAAGTAAGACTCCCAAGTAGATTATCAAACCCTAAAAATAAATGCAGTCTATCAGGATCAAATTGAATCAATCTTCACTTACACCAGTTGATAGCACATAAAGGATTTAGTCAAGCGATTTTTATCCAAATTACAGTAGAATTCTTTTACCTAATTAGAATCAAAGTGTTGCAATAACAACATAACTTGTAATAAGTTTCTTTCAGACAATAAAACTACTAAAATTCATCCAAATCTATAGGATGGTAAAGAACTAACTCGATATTTATGATATTGTCCTATTTTATGCCATAGTTGAAGTGTAGAACTTATAAGACATAGCATCCTTAACTAAAATTCTGACTGTAGGGCCTTGGCATAGTGGTCGGACTAATTTTTGAGCCAGTTTCTTTGTCAATTTCTTAGGAGTAGCAATAGGGGAATTCAGTGGTGACACAATTGTGGAGTTGGGAACAACATCCTCAATGGGAACCTTGTCAGTATTTGATTCAGAATTCTCTATCAAAGCATATAACACACTTAAAGCATCTTCCTGACCCGATATCTTATTCCCAATAATGGAGGTATCGAGAATATTAATTGACTCTTTCGAGAAGGACCTAACACTAGTTATTGATCTCCCATGTGTCGGATAAAGTTGAAGTTGACTGGAGCATTGAATGGAACTGATGGTGGAGGGAGTGACTGCTAACGGTGGATTCTCCACCACAGAAAATGATGTTTGATGCGTTGTCTTTCCCATTTGAATTTCAGAAATCAAAAATCAAGCAAAATGAAGATGAATGTTGTCAGTGTAAAAAGAGAGAGACCTAAGAGAGAGAAACCCAAAATGATGAAAGAGAGCTGAGATTATCGTGAATAGGGAAAACTATAGAGCCAAAATACAAACCAAAATACAAAATGAAGAAGGGAGGGAATGAAAATTTGATGGGTGGTAACTCAAAATGGAAGAAAACAAATTAGGGATTTTTAATCCCTTTTTAGATTTTTCCTTTTTTTCTTTTTTTAATAAAATAAAAATACATCAAAAATTTAAAGGACATATTATTTTTATTTTAAAGATGACTGAGTCAAGAGGTTGGTAAAGATGTCCACTAATTTTTTTTCAATAGAAACATATGAAAGAGTAACTATTTTATACTCTACGAGCTCTCGGATAAAGTGATAATTCAAGTCAATATGTTTTTTTCTCAAATATTGAATTGGATTCTTAGAGAAGTCGATAACACTCTTATTATCACACAGGATTGTCAACACATCTTGATAGTCTATAACACTCTTATTATCACATAGGATTGTCAACACATCTTGATCAATTCCATAATCTTCTAACATCTGTTTCATCCGAAGAAGTTGCAAACAATAACTACTTGCAACAATATATTCCGCTTCTGCAATTGACAATGAAACATAATTTTTCTTTTTACTTTACCATGAGATCAAATTGTTACCTAAGAAGAAACAACCCCTTGAAGTACTTTTCTGGTCGTCTAAATTTTCAGCCCAATCGCATCACTATGCCAGACTAGATAAGATGTAGAGTCATATGTATACAAAATCTCAAAATTAGAAGTATCGCTGACATATCTAATAATCCTTTTTAGAGCTATTAAGTGTGTCTCTTTTAGATTGGCTTGATAACGAGCATAAACTTTGACGCTACAACAAATATTCGGTCTATTTGAGGTTAAATATAGTAGACTATTAATACTACTTCTATATAAGCTGACATCAACACTTTTGCCATTTTCATCTTTGTTTAACTTCGTAGATGCACTCATAGGAGTTCTAACATACCGAGCATTCTCAAGTACAAACTTCTTCACTACTTTCTTTGCATACTTAGTTTACGATACGAAGACACCATCCTTCACTTATTTAATTTGCAAACCTAAAAGAAGTTCAATTCACCAATCATGCTCATCTCAAATTCATGTGTGAAACTAAACACAATATCATCAACACAAATATGTGCAATCATCAAATTAGATCTAGATTTTTTAAGAAATAGGGTCTTGTCAACACTACCTCTTTCATAGCCTTGCTTAAGTAGATATTGAGTGAGCCTTTCATGCCAAGCCCTTGTCACTTGTTGAACACCATAAAGAGCTTTCTTTAGCTTAAAAATACGATTAGTATGGACTGAGTAAATGAAACCTTTTAGCTGCTTAATATATACCTCTTCTTGTATGAAACCGTTCAATAATGCTCTCTTCACATTCATTTGATAAAGTTTGAAGCCTTTCACACATGCTATACCCAAAAGTAGTCTAATCGATTTAAGTCTTGCCACCAGTGTAAAAGTTTCATCCAAAATCAATTCCTTCAATCTGAGAGTAACCTTGAGCCACAAACCTTACTTTATTTCTAACCACATTACCTTTTTCATTTGTTTTATTACGAAAAACCCATTTTGTTTTGATCATATCCACATCAATGGTTTTGGCACTAATTCCCAGACGTCATTGTAAGCAAATTGAGTCAATTCTTCTTGCATAGCTGCTGTCCAGAACTCATCTTGTAAGGCTTCTTTAACATTTTGAGGCTGGAATGAAGAAGTGTAGTATAAAAGTCTCGTAAGTTCACGATAATCAACTCTTTTGCTTTCCCTTATTTTCTTAATCAACTATTTTACTTTCCCTTATTTTCTTCTCTCACCAATTTCTTCAATTATGTTTTCAACTGGATGACTTCTTCTGATCCATGAGGAAGGATCCCTATTTAAATTATCTTCTCTCAAAATTTGATTATTCAAAGGAATTATTTTCACATCAAGTGTCTTGATAGTTTCAGCATCTGAAACAACTGATAGCTCTTCTATTTAGACAATTTCTTCACCAACAGTAACTAACTGTAGATATGGACAATTTTTGGTTCTTGTCTTGTTGCTTGTTTGAGATGGTCCACAAGGCTGGTTTTGTGAGTTTTCTTCTACCACTTTGCCATTTAATTGAAACACGTCATTTATCACAACATCCATGGACTCTAATACTTCCTTGGTTCTTTAATTGAACATTCGATAAGCTTTATTGTGGGTTCAATATCCAATGAAGATGCCCTCATCACTCTTTCTTTCAAATTTTTTGAGTTGTTCCTGATCTCTAAAAGTATAGCATTTATTGCAAAAAAATGAAAGTAACTTATATCTGGTTTCTTTCCCTTCCATAGTTCATAAGATGTCTTGTTCATAATACTTTTGAGATGAACTCTATTGCATATGTAACATGTTGTGATCACTGCTTCCGCCTAAAACTTCCATTGAAAAGTTTCTTCCATTCAATGTAGATTTGGCCATTTCTTAAAGAGTTCGATCCTTCCTCTATGTAACTCCATTTTTTTGTGGAGTTTTAGGTGCTAAAAAGTTTTATACGATACCATATTTTTCATAGAAATCATTGAAGCTTGCATTCTCAAATTCCCTTTCGTGATTTAATTAGATTCTCAATACTGTCATATTTTTTCAGATCCATGACCTACGCACATAGGCTTTTAAAAGCCTTAAAAACTTCTGATTTCTATTTCAAAACTGATACCTAAGTATATCTAGAATAATCATCAAGACATGTTAAAAAGTTTCTTATTCCACCAATGCTAGCATGTTGCGTTGGACTAACCAAGTCCATGTCAATTAATTCCAATATACATGAGGAAGTAACATGTCTAACATTTTTACATGGCACTCTCGTCTATTTACCCATTTGACATGCAGTATATATCTTATTATTTTCTTTGTTCATTATAGGCAAACCTCTCATAGCTTCTAATTTTTTTAACTTGCTAATAAACTCAAAATTAATGTGCCCAAGCTTTTGATGCCATAGATCTATATTGTCATCATATGAGGTCGATTTACAAGTGGTAGTGACCTGTAATCTATAACAATTGTCTACTGATCGTCTCCTACTCACAAGACATTCTCCTTATTCGGTTAAAACCCTACACTCATTACTTGTAAATTTAACCAATAGACCATCATCACAAAGTTGGCTTATACTCACCAAATTGGCTTTTAATCCATCAATGTGAAGTACATTCTTGAGGTGTGGCAGTTTATCCACGTATAGTGTCCCTTTACAAATCACTGGAGCCTTCTTTCCATCACCAAAAGTCACATGCCCATCCATAAAACTTTGATAATCGATCAAGTAGCTCCTTTCTCTTACCATAAGACACGAACATCCATTGTCAAAATACTAATCATTATGAGAAGTAGCTTTTATGGATTTAAGAACTACGAGAGCTTGCAATTGACTCTTTTTAACCTAAGTATGTTTCGGTATCATAAGCTGTTGCTGGAAATTTTGTGAGGAGTGTATATACTTTTGGTTTTGGGTCTTTTAAAATAACATTTGTAACAACTTGTAGCATTTTGGTCTTATGTGCCCAATAACTCTACAAAAATGACATGTAGGTATGAACCTTTGATTGACAGGTCTGAATGTATCATTATTTTCATCATTCAACTTAGAGCATTCATCTTTGTAGCAATACTTTGGAGACCTCTTTTGATCTTATAGATTTCCAACAATAATTCTAACTTTTCAGTACCTCCATTTAACATTCTTATCCCTTTTTTTGTACTAACCACCTTTAGCTTTGTTTCATTCAACTCATCTATTATAGATAATAATTTCTTCCTTAGATCTTGAATGATATTCTTCATAGTAGAGTTTTCCTTCTTTAACTTTTCATTCTTCTCATATGTCTGCACCCACTTTGCATACATTAATTAATAAGCTTTGTAAGTATCCTCGTTTTTTGTTCTCTGAATCATTGTCATCACTGTTATGAATTGAAATTAAGCTTTGGACTAATTCATCTGCGTTTTTCCCGAAATTCTGAACTGATTTGTCCATAGTTTCATCATCAGTTTCTCCTTTCTTGGTTACTGTTAAAAAAGCAATTGGAATTTGCTATACAAAGCAACCAATGCAGCATTACTCACAAATTCCTCTTCACTACCATGCTCACTTTCAGATTCCTTCTCACTCCAAGTGTTGGTATAGGACTTCCCTTTTTTCTTCTTCAAGGTGGTAGCACATTCTGCATGCACATGTTCGAAGCCTTGACATTCGTAACATTGAATTTTCTTCACTTTTCTTTCACCCTTTTAACTTTTAGTTTATTGTTTGAAGTTGTTGTTCGATGAACTCCCACTGATTTACCTAAACTTGGGTATGCCATTTCTTACTTTCTTTACCCACTTATTGAAAATTCTTGTCAATAACATCATATCCTCATTCTCGTTGGATTCATCTCCAACATCATTCACAACTTTACCATTTTTAGCTTGCAATGCTAATCCTTTTCTTTTCTCTTGTTTATCCCTCAATAAGTTTAACTTAAAATTCTTAAGAATCCTAGTTACCTTATCCAATGATAGTTCATTATTATCATGAGCCTCTTCGATGACTAAAATTTTTGGTATGAGCCTTGATGGTAATGTTCTCAGTGTCTTCTTAACAAGTTTCATATTAAGATACTTCTTCCTAAGTTGATGTGCTTGGTTTGCTATGTCATGTAGTCTCTTATGAAAGTCTCCAATAGTTTCACTCTCATCCATCTTCAACTATTCAAATCTCAAAGCTAACATCTGAAGTTTTGAGGTTATCATAAATTTTGATCTCTTATGTATATTTTGCAAAGTGTTCTATGCTTGTTTTTTCGATTCACAATTTGATATCATTGAAAAAGGACCTTCATCAATGACAATAAAGATGGCATGCATGGCTTGAGAGTTTCTAAGTGCTCTCGTTTCTTCAGCTCTTGTCCACTCAGATGAATCTTTTAGTACTACTTCTCCTTTGTCATTAGTTATAACTGGATGTGTCCAACCATGTAACACTGAGTTCCACACTTTTTTCCCTATGCCTGAATAAATACTCTCATCAGAGATTTCCACACAGGATAATCAGAGCCATCAAATAATGGTTGCCTAGTAATTGATGATCCTTTTCTTGTAGCTATATTTGTGAGACACAGATCTGCACTAACTTGTCATACCAAGTTCTGATTCAGTGACCCTTTCTAATAATAATTGAAATTCTGGAAGGATGTAGTAGTTTCATAAAATTTCTGATTTGGTTGTAGTTTATATCACAATCAAAAACAAAAAATTAAACACATAAATGCAAATCAAAATAAAAAATTTGTTAACGCAGTTCAACACACTTTGCCTACGTCTGAGGGGCCCTCACCCAGTTTAATACTTTCACTAATGATAGTAGTTTTACACAAGGCTTTATCGAGCCAACTAACTCAACCCTTGACACTATCCCTCGTCCTCGCAACCTGTGAAAGTAATTCACACCCAATAATATGACCAAATCGTGTTAATCTCAACAGAGGATTTTCTTAACAACTTTTAACGATAAAGATAATAAACAAACAAATTAAGTGATTAAAATACTAAAGAACATAAACGAATACACTTGATATAAGAAAAACAACTTCCTTAATAAATTCAGCTCCTTCAATTATAGCTCGAAAAATTGTTCACTAAGAGTACTGATGTAATCAGCTGCTGGAAGTTTTGCACACCACCTTCACTATCAACAACCACTAAAGCATTCGCAATCAACAATCAATCAGTTCAACAAAGGCCATACAATTGATGAAGAATAGTAGCTAGTAAGATTACTAAAACTTCTTTTCGTTCACTTTAAATCACCAAGGATGATCACACAATCAACAATTCATCAACAATGAATAGCAGCACAGAAATATTATATAAACTAGAAAAGAAATCAGCTACAAAATTCCTAAAGGCCACCCTTAATTGTTGTTGAAGAATTGAAGAATACCTAGTTGCAAAAAGTTACGTAATTAACCAAAAACATAACACATGATCACAGATCACCCAGCCAAATCATGCAAAAACCAAGGGAAAAATCACAGTTGTAAGAACACCCAATCAACGACAATAGACACAAAAGAAAAACACAGCTCAAAACTATTCAACCCAGGTCACATGATACACCAAAAAAGTTTGCCAAGTCATCCAATACCTGTCATTTTTAATCCAAAAATGGCAACATTCAGCCTACTACACATGTGAATCCAAGCCACATTATAGCTGCCATAATCAATTCAAATTTCTAGAAAATTTTCTTCTTTAGTTAGCCATTATCCCAACATAGACTATGTATTTAAATCCCATTTTAACTAGGATTTTAAAATTTATCAAACTTGTCTTGGAAGAGTCCCACATAAACCTAATTAAGTCTAATTACCAAATAATGTCCAAAATTAAATAATAAGACATCATAACCTATATCTTAACACTCTACAACAATTATTTTTCTTCTTTTCAGTGCATCTTTATCATAAAATCAAAATATGTCTAATTTTATTTATGTACTATCTTTCTATATGTAGTCTTTTAAACTAGTTGTCTTAAGGCTTGCGAGAAATATAAATGATTTAAAACTAAAATTGGTAAGTATCTAATTAGTTTTAGAATGGAAGCTTAATACATTCATCTTTTATATGTTGTATGATAGATGTGGCTAATAAATTATTTACTTTTCTAACCCAGGATAAAGAGAATGACGTAGTCAATATGTATTCAGTTGATGATTCAAGATTTTAGGTGGTTAACTGTCTCTTTTATACATAAACATAGACAATAAGAATATATGAATGTATAATCATTAAACCAAGAGAAACAACTTTTACTATTGTATTTATGTTTGTAGTCTATTGTTGATAGTTTTTCATTCTAAAGTGCAACCTATTGTATCCTACTAATAATGGTCTGTATAATCCATATCAAATCTTCCGATAGGTTGGATTAGATTTGTCAAATTACAGGACTTGCATGCTTTTCACTTTACCTCCAATGTGGATCATCTTTTCTTTTTCTTCTTTATAAATCATATTGATTAGTAGCCTTTATGATCAAATCTTAGTCTAGAGACGTGAGTACAGCTAATTTAACCTTTGGTAACCTTAATAATAGCAAGCTAGCCAATGTGAACTTTCTTTAATCATCAATGGAGATAAGAGTGCCAACATTGAACTTGAGTTTAAATCTACATTGACCCATATGGAAAAAAAATCATAATCAATTCACTGCTAGACTTGTTGATGTGGTGTTTTTCCTTGATGAAGTCATGGTAAGATTTTTAATAATTTTCGTGTTTGTTTACCATTTCATTCCTCCTTTCAGGCTGATTAGTATCACTATTGGGGATTTTAAGCACGGGTAAGGGGATCTCCTTTCCTCTCTGATGTGCAACATGGTTGTTCTGAGAAGGATGCAATAGAGCCATCCATCAACTCACTTGAAAATTTGTTGAAGGAATTTGTTTTGCATATTTTAAAAGAAAAGAACAAATGTTATCTAGGGTTCATCTTTAGAAAAAAGAGAGGTTGTGATATGTGTTTAAATGTTGATCTATTTTATCTTCTACACATAGTGATTAATACTTTAGAAGTGCTTAGAATGCTCACTTTAATTCACATGTGATTTTAGTTACATTTTGGAAATGAAGGAATTAAAGTGACCCGAAAGTTTGCTCATTAAAGCCATCTTTTCAATTTATATACTTTTTGTCTTTATGGAGCAAGAATGAGAAATATTGGAGTAAGTAAAGAAAAGAAAAAAATTAAGAATGAGAAGCAATGAAGCAACTTACATGTACATTGGATGCATGCAGGGTGAAGAAATGGCTATGAGAACAAAATGCATGTATTTTGCAAATGAAACGAAGTGTAGCACGAAGGAGGACACAACCAAAAACGCAAGCCAACCAATAGCCCCATATACGTGAATAAAATGCAACGTCCAACACATAGCATGAGCCAAAACAATAGCATAGAAAGGTTGTCCTATGAGCACAAAACACAACATAAGAGGATGTTTGGCAAGTAGCAGAAACATTATTGTTGGAGGCAAGGGTTCTGCGTAGGTCTTTAAAGAAGAATGAAAAGTGGCATGACCATGAATCTTTATTTGTCATATCAGAATTACGGCAGTGAGGAGGTTTTTCTTTTGAGGACAGCTGGAGAGTAGCATCACGCTACACCTATCCAATTGATTCTTATTTTTGGAAACCTAGTTTTGATAAGAAAGAAATGAGAGGTTCAGCTAGAAAAAAAGAAGAGAAGAAGTCTTTGTCGATTGTGGAGGGCTAGTGAGGAGTAAAAAACTGAGTGTGAAAAAAAGAGCAGAGCTACTTCATTTTTTGTCTCCTTCGGTTTTAAGCAAGTGGAGTAGCTGGAAAAATCTATTTTCTCTTCAGTGAAGCCTCATCTCCCATAGTTTTTTAAAAGATAGTTTTTATCATAATAAGAGGAGGTGTCAGCTGGGAGGTGTTTAGAGAACAAACAGTGGTAAGAAGAGAGGAGTAGCATGAAATGAAAAACTAAGAGCTAGGATACGTGAATAGTAGCTTGGTCTATCATATTAATTTTTCCCATCGGTGAATAGTGAGGGAAAGGAACAGTAGTATGAAAATAGAAGAGAGAAGAAAGGACTAACGTGAAATAGAAGAAGAGCTACAACTTCATAGAGCTGGAAATAGCGTGGGAGCTGAAGTAGAAAAGAAAGGAAGTGCGTGACCTGCATAAGAGTTGATTGAAACAAAATAGAAGAGGAGTAAGCTTGCGGTAGAGAAGGAGGTACGTGAATAGGGAACTTGGACCTAAAACTCTCAACTTTAATTGTCCCATCACCTACAATGATAGAGGAGTGGCTATAAAAAGAAAAGAAGGTGTGGCACTAGAGAAAACAGAAGGGCTTGTGAAAGGAACTTTAGTGATCATTCTTTGTTCAATCTTTTTACATAAATGGAAGCTATTAAGGTTGATTGTTGGAGCTTGAAGATAGAAATAGAAGGCTAAATCACTGACGCTAATTCAAAGGTGGAATTGAGGCCACGGAGCATATTAAGCATATATTGTTGTATATCGTTATCTACTCTCTTTTTAAATTATTACATTATTTTGAATCAATTGATTAGGTATTTGAATAATTATGGTTTTAATGCTCTATTGAATCATCTTTATGACTACCCATTGCTAGATCTTGAATGTGATACGTATTAGTCATATGGAAGATCGTTTGAAGCAACTACCGGCACTGAATCGTTAGAAATAACATAGCTTAAGTTAAATAGTCTATGCTTGCATGATTATTGCTTAAATTAATATGTTTTTCTTAATTGTAATGTTGCTGTCCGGATAAACTTAGAGAGCTTGTTTTAGGTTTTCCAATAATTAGGGTTAATTAACGAGCGCTTCGTAATTAACTAAAACTTAAGGAAAAACTAGGATTAATAGAACTTATTACTAATTCACGATAAATAGTCTAAAAGGAGAAGTAAAGACGATAACTCAATGACATTCGTGAAATTATGCTTAGGCTGAGATGAAACCAATGAATCGGTGTTCAATTTATTCATCGACTTTATCATTTTGCTACAGTTTAATTTGATTTATTTTCATAGATTCAATTTTATTTTATTTTTAGTTTGTTTCAAATGAAAAATCCCCCTATTTGCTTAAACATATAATTTAGGCAAGTATTTGATATTAATCCTTGTGGGATCGACCTAGACTTATCACTATCTATTGTTTAGTCTAGTTATTTTAGTACCGTTACAACGTGCAACCAATTTTGGCATCATTGCTGGGATTATTATTCTTTGCTTTTCTAAATTTATTTGTTTTATTTTGTTATCTTTATTTTGATTTTGATTTTGACTTTGACTTTTGATTAATTTCTTTTCTTGTTTGGTTAGTTTCAGAGCATGACATGATCGTCTCACACTGGTGAATTGAAATTTGATCTAGAACTTGAAAGAACGTTACACAGAGTAAGAAGATAAGTTGTAGAAAGTTACGAAGATCCATCATCCTCTGATAGAAAACTTGATTCATCACTAAGAATTCAAATAGTTTTAGATTTATTTTTTAAGTAGTTAGCTGCTCTTGATTTTAACCATCAACCCTTGTGTATTGATTTTCCTACTATTGATGTTGCTTTTGAGCTTAAATCTAGTCTAATTCACCTTTTGCCTACTTTCCGTCGTATGTTAGGTGAAGATCCTCACAAGCATCTCAAGGAGTTCCACGTGATCTACTCTAGCATGAAGCTAGTCGGAGTACAAGAAGAGCAGATTAAGTTGAGAGCATTCCCATTCTCATTGGGGGGCACTGCCAAGGATTGGCTTTATAACTTACCCTCGAGGTCGATTACCACTTGGAATGAGATGCAAAGACTTTTTTTGGAGAAATACTTTCCTGCTTCTCGAGCTACAAACATTTAGAAGGAAATCTTTGCAATTCGACAGCACTATGGGGAGACATTATAATAAGTACTAGGAGCGTTTCAAGAGGTTGTGTGCTAGCTGCTCGTATCATGAAATCAGTGAGCAACTCTTGATCCTGTATTTCTATGAGGGGCTTTTGCCACAAGAAATAAGTATAATAGATGCAGCAAGTGGAGGTGTACTGGTAGACAAGACACTCATTGAAGCTAGGAATCTGATTTCCAACATGGCCGCTAACTCTCAACAATTCAGTATTCGAGAGGAACTCAAACCATTGAAGGTTAGTGAAGCTAGTACTGCTATAATGGAGCAACAGATAGATGGGTTGACATCTTTAGTGAGGTAAATGGCTACAAATAATGCTCAACAAGTCAAAGTATGTAGAATTTGTACAATGGGACATCCCACTGATATATGTCCAACTTTGCAAAAGACATCCACGTAACAAGTGAATGTTTTTGTGAGCTTCTCAAGTCAACCATAAAGGAATACTAACTACCCTTATCAGTGGCGAAACTCCGGCTAACTTTTAAGGGGGGCGAGGCAAAACAATTATTTTTTTTATTTATGTTATAGTATATATATAAAAACGTGTGTGTATACATATTAGTACTTTTAAAAACTTTCATTAAGGGTGGCGGTAGCCCCCCCTTGCCCCCCTGGGCTACCGCCACTGACCCTTATACACAGAACTTAGGATAGAAGAATCCTCGATTTAATACCTACGGGTAGCAAGGACAATAACAAGGGTCCTATCAACAACTTTATTAAAGACAAGCTCAACCATCAAACTCTGGACCTTCATTTAAAGAAATGATGAAAACTTTGGCTCAGAATAGTATACAGTTCCAACAAAAAATGAATGCTAGCATTCAAAATTTGGAAAATCAACTGAGTCATATAGCTACTATGATGAGCCGATTAGAGAATCAAAATTTGGGTAAGCTTCCTGCTCAAATAATTCTGAACCCAAAAGAAAATGCAAGTTTTATCACCTTGAGGAATGGTAAAGAAATGGAGACACCACACAAGACTCCTATTATTGGCATTGATGCAGAATTTGAAAAGAAACTTGAATTGCCTCAGAAAGAAGCTAAAAAGGGAACTAAGTTAAATTCTCAATCTCCTGTGATTAAAAGTTTTACTAAAACTTTGCCTCCTTTTCCTAGTAGGTTTGCTAAATCGAAGAAAAAGAAGCAAGATAAGGAGATTTTAGAGATGTTTAAAAAGGTGGAGGTAAACATACCTCTAATTGATGCCATTAAGCAAGTTCCTTGATACGCCAAATTTCTCAAGGAGTTATGCACTTCTAAAAGGAAATTGAGGGGAGATGAGAAAGTAAGTGTGGGGGAGAAAGTGTCTGCAATCATTTAGAGAAAGCTTCCCCCAAAGTGTAAGGATCCTGGTACGTTCATAGAAACGTGCAAAAATTAGTGATACTGGATTTAAAGGGGCAATGCTAGATCTTGGAACTTCAATTAATGTTATACCATATTCTATTTATACTTTGTTGAATTTGGGATCGTTGAAGGAAACTCATGTTATAATTTAATTGGCTGAAAGATCTAATGCCTATCTGGAAGGGGTTGTAGAGGATGTTTTAGTGCAAGTCAATGAATTGGTTTTCCCAACTGACTTTTATATCATAAACATGAAGGGAGAACCTTTGTCTAACTCTACACCTATCCTTCTTGGTCACCATTTTTGAAGACATCAAAGAAAAAGATCAACATAGATGTAGGGAGATTAACTATGGAATTTGATGGTGAAATTGTTTGTATTAATATTTTTGACGCTATAAGGTACCCTAGTGATGTCCATTCTATGTTATTGATTCTTTATCTCAAGAAATTTTTGATATGGATGGTAAGGAAAAGTTAGAAGTCATTCTTTGCATGAGTTTAATAGAAAATATTTCACAAAATTCTAACTTGCTCATTATAGATAAAATGGAGGAAATTGTGCTAGCACTATAATCACTGCAACCAATCCCAAAGAGGTATGTATTTCAAAATATTGAATCGCCAATATCTAATACAAAATCTTTACCTTCTGTAGTGCAGGCACCTGTAACTGAATTGAAGCAATTACTGGAGCACTTAAAATATGTGTTCTTGGGAGAAGGCGAAACACTTCCAATAATCATAGCAAAGAACTTAACCAAGCTTCAAAATAAAAAGCTCATTCGAGTGCTTGAAGACCACATCACAGCTATAGGGTGGACTATAGCCGACAATAAGGGTATTAGCCCTTTGACATGTATACACTGAATCTTGTTGGAAGAAGGACCCAAACCATCAAGAGAGTCACAAAGAAGATTGAATCCTTTGATGATGGAAGTGGTAAAGACGGAGATCTTAAAGTTGCTAGATATTGGTATAATCTATCCAATTTTAGATAGCAAATGGGTGAGTCCGGTCCAAGAATCGAAGAAAATTGGGATTACTATGGTGAAGAATGAGAATAATGAGTTTGTGTGTGTAACATCCCATTTCCAAACAAAGGGTTGGAACCCTAGATTTCTATAAATGAGAAATATAAATGGGAGAGTAAAAGAATGCATTTCATGTTCATGTATAATAGAACATTCATGCATGTGAATTTGATTATTGCACACATTACAATTATTTGTTCATGAACTCATTTGACATTTTCAGATATAAATGATTGTTTTGATATGATTATAATATGAATTATGGGTTATGTGTCTTAAAAACTGAGTTGGTGTGTATAAGTAGTGATATAGAATTTTTGGTGAAATTTGAGAATTTTCTAAAATTGTGGGTAGTTATGGACTAAGAAAAATGCCAATTGGTAGAACAATTGATAAATAGTAGTAGAAATAAGTGGTGAGTGAAAAAAGAAATAATTGATATATGATATTGTGATATAATAACAAATGTTATGAAAAATTGGGAGACAATTAGTGTAACGGCCCAGACCACCCGCTTACAGATATTGTCCGCTTTGAGCCTCGGCCTCTCGGGCCTCGCGCTCTCACGGTTTTGTTT
>JAOTAY010075378.1:0-16642 GCA_025629805.1 Erythroxylum baracoense | reverse complement strand
TGTGTTTTGTAAGAACATTGGTTATTACTTGAAAAGAAAAGAAATTGTTTTCTTTTATGGAGGTTAATATTTATATAGATGTTTTTATTTGAAACCAATAATACTCACGGAGCTCGTTTAACTCACCTTTTAATTTCTGTTTTTAAATAAAACCTCCCAGGTGCACACTTAGGGGCTTCAGTAATAGGGACTCCACTTTGCGAGTAGTCAACTTCGTCAAGTGTTGCTGTATAGGCATTTTCGCCTTGTACATATTTTTAGAACTGTTGCATATCTTTGAACATGTTTTGGAAAGTACATTTGTATAAAGAATGGATGTTTCTAAAGGTTTTTTAACGGAATGCATGACTTTGATTTAGCTTTTCAAAGTTTATTGATGTAACTATTTGAGACTATATGTGAGTGGATTTGAAGTCCACAATTTGGAGTTGAGAAATTGATGTGATAATAGAAGTGTTTCGAACTTTTACAGGGACTTTGAAATTTTTGGGATGTCAAAATATAATCGTTGTGCTACCGAAATTTTTTAATAAATTGAAAAAAGAACTTCATTGTTTACATTTCTTATTATGAATTGAAGCATTTCCTTAACAAGGGTAATAGGCTTAGCTTCACAAGAACTTTTAAGCTGACTTGGATATTGACTGGAGAGCCACTGTGGAGTGTTAGGCAACTTGCCTAGTTATTACAGGATAGGGGCCTGCTAGAACTAAACGCTAGTTTCTTAATTTCAAGTAATAAGTTTTATTTAAGTAACTGATTAACTAAAATTAATAACAAATCAAATTAAATCAACTAAATATAAAAGTGAGAAGGTCAAGATTACCAAACTCCGATTCAAAAGAAAGATCTCATCTAATTGTAACATTGATCATTGGTTCAAAAAGAATATTTTCATGATTTAAAAAGTTAGTCTGAAACATATTAGGATAGTTATAATAAGTCTCAAATTTTACTAAATTAATTGGTTCAAAACCAGCTTCCAAACCAAAACTTATCATCCATTGACTGGGTGTGATAGCATTCCATATCAAATAAATGATAGCAATAAGCTTCGTGAAAAAGACTAAACCTTAAATTAAATAATCGAAACAGCTGTAACTATTCAATTTAGTTTTCTTGTTTATCATAAGTTAAATATGGAAATTCATAAATAACCTATTTGCTACTTGTATCAATCCTTCATGATAATTACAAATCATTGAATTCCTAGATAACAATAAAATAATCAATATTAAATTAAATTATCTTATTAATCAAATATTAATCATTCATGAAATATGAGAACTCAAATCAAGAAATAATTGAATTAAAACATGAATAAAAGTTAAGAACACAAAACATCACAAGGTTATAACTAGAATATCGAATCCCCTTGAATCAGAACGATGAGTTTAGCCATACATGGCTTTTACTCCAATAACAAAAATAGAAGAAAGATAAAGAATTGAAAAAAAACGTAAGAATTAAGAACCTCTTTCTGCTTTGAGGAGCGTCCCTTTTATTTTCTAATCTAATCCTAACTTAAATCTAACTTATAAAGATGTCTATCTAAAATAAATTCAAATTCCTATATGATAAGGATAAGGCAATGTCTTTCAGTTAAACTCCAACTCTTTAAGTGATCAATTTTATCCACTTCATCCAAAATTTTGTAATTATCACCAATGATGTCCCAATTTGATGCAATCTCTACTCTTCATCTCCTAAAACAAAACAAACATTAATTTTAACATTTAAGCACAAAAATAAATTTAAAAAAGGAGATAATATCAAATAATATGTTAAGATGAGATCTTATCACTACTAGTGAAAAGGTTTCATAAAAATCAATTTCCTTTTTTTGTAACATTTAGCTACTATCCTTGCTTTATACGTGTGTATATTGCTATCTATATAAGTTTTTCTCTTTGCTTCCTACAGGTACAATACCATTAAGAGCATTTGCCAAATTCTGTACTTGGTTAGCATACATGGATGTTATTTTAGATCTTATGGCTTTATGTCATTTTAAAAAATCAATGTCTGACATTGCTTCTTCAAAAGTAGTAACCTCATCATCTATAAGCAATACATTGTCTTTCCCTTTATTAATATATAAATATGTTCTAATTGGGAGATGACATATCCTACTAGTGTGTCATGGACTTTGTGTCTCTTGAACCCTTTGTTGTATAGTATATCTATCGACTTAAGGTTCCTGTTGCATATGGTTATGAATTTGTAGCTCTTGAACTTCTCTATGTTTTATCTCACTCCTACTACTTTCCTTAAGAATAAATTCTCTTTTTAGGAATGTATCATATCACCTTTTGCTCAAAAGGATGGTAAATTGATATCTAAAACTCTCTTTCAGATACCTCACAAATTTGTAATTATCTTATTTAGTTTAAAGTTCATCAGATGTTGCACGCTTAACATAAACATCACATCCCCATATCTTTAGGTGTGATAACTTAGGACTACTATCATTCTATATCTCACATGGTGTCTTACCAATTGATTTGGATGGAACTATATTTAGAAGGTAAGTAGCAATAACAAAGGCATATCCCTAAAAGGATACGAAAGGAATACATGACTTATTATATAATGTACCATATTTAATAGAGTATGATTTCTCATCTATGACACTCCATTTTGTTGTGGATTTCCAAGAGGAGTCCATTGTAAGAGAATCTTATTCTCTCTTAAGTAACTAAGAAACTCATAGTCTAAGTACTCACCAACTGAACAAGATCTAAGTGTTTTAATACTTTTGCTAGTTTATTTTTGGATCTGAAGTATAAATTCTTTAAACTTTTCAATGATTTAGAATTTAGTTTCATTAAGTACACATAACCATATCTTAAATTATCATCTAAATAATATAATAAAATCTGAGTCTTAAACGCTAGTGCAAGTGGATATAGTTCTATATACATCTAATATATAAGCTTTAGTTACTTATTAACATGCTCTCTCTTTCCACTAAATGGTATTTTGGCCATTTTTCCAGTAAACAAGATTCGTAAGTTCATACGATTTATAATCAAAAGGATCCAAATATCCTTCCTTATGTAACTTTGTGATTCTAGTTTTGTTGAGATGACTTAACCTACAATTCCATAAATAAGATGGCTTTTGGTCATTTAACTTTCTTTTCTTATTATTTATGTTAAGGAACAACTTTTTAAGATCTAATTTATACAAATCATTTGTAATCTAGATCTATAATAAACATTAACTTTATAAAATGAACAAATTTTATCCGTAATAATCAAGAAAAATCCATTCAAATATAAATAAGAAATAGAAATGATGTTTATAGTAAAAATTGGAGCATAATAATAATTATCTAGTTCTAATTCAGCAAGTTCCTACAACTAATGTGACAACTTTTGTTCTATTACCAACTCATAAATCCACTTAACCTTCCCTCAATAATCTACTCCTTGTTAACATCCGCATCTTATATCAAATATTATAACCACATCCAATATCTAATACCTAAAAATATGGAACAGAAGTAGAATGATTAATCTTAATCATAAACATGCATGAATATACAGTTATATTAAACTTCTTATCTACCATGCTAGCAAGATAAGCTTTGCAATTGCTCCTCCGATATCCATCGATTCTATAATGAAAACATATGTCCTTATCATTGTTTTTCTTCTTAACACCACCTTTTAGCCTTTCTACTATAAGAGAAGCCTTCTATTTCTTGTTATTAGTCTTTTCAGAACTTTTTCTCACTCTTGGAAGAATCCACATTAAGAATAGGACTAGGTTACTTCTTAAGGCACCCTCTACAGTTTTGAGCATATTTAGCAATTTAAGAAAGTTATCTACCTAATTTAAATTTAGTTGGTTTGTTTAGGCTAGCAATTCTTTAGGTGTCATTGTTTTCTAGGTGACTATCGCCCTAGTAGCTCCATCACTAGTGATCATATCTGCTATTGGTAGAAGCTCAATATAGGCGATGCCTAGCATATCCTGCCACTGATTTAGACCAAATATAATTGCACATATAAATTAACATCTCCAAAAAATGTAATAAACTCATAAACTAAGCTAGGACATGCTTCAATGTTTTTTCATAAACCACAATCAAAATTCTAGAACAATATTCATATTTTACACTGATTTGAGCATGCAATTTTATTTTCAAACACAAAATAAGGTATGTCAATTTCCAGGTTTTTAGAAGTAGAAAACTAGAAAAAAAGCCAGCTGATTTTATGCTTTCAGAAGCAATGAATAAACATGGTTAGATTTTTATAAAACCTAATTAAAAAGGTGGGTTTTTTAGAAGCATATTTAACTTTCTAGAAAAACTAATTTGAAGGAATCAATTAGATTGAAAACAAAAGCCCTAATTGATATTTCTAAGCCTTAATTTTTATGAAATCAATAACAAGCAAGCAATTTAATTAAGTTGAACAATTAAAAGAAGCTCTAATATCACTATTAGAAAACTAACCATAATTTAATCATGGGTGTAGCAAAAAGTAAAATTTTGTAGTTTCTCAATCAGATCTCAATAATTAAATAATTTGAACACATAAATCTTAAAAGCTAATTGAATTGTACCTTATTTGAATTCCTACAAGAACTTTTTTTACAAGGTGTCAATCATGAGCTGCTCAAAAATTCATCCTTTAATAGTATCTATAAAATAAAGAAGAACTCAATGTTTGCGATGGAAAAATAAGAGTGATAGCTCCATTATACTTATTTCCTATTAAAAAAAGCACTATGGGTTTTTATTTCTCAATTAAACTAAATCTCCTAATTATAAATAAAGTCAAACTATAATTATAATTACAATTTAATTTTAATAAAATCAAATATCTTATATTTGATCCCTAAAGTTTCTTAAACTTTATAATAAAGTCCAATTTAGTTAAATTCATTTTTCTCTTATTAACTACTCTTTATATATGACCCATTAGGTTCCTAATATGTTAGTAATGATTATAAATTATAATTTTAATTCATAATTAGAATTATACAAATTAAAACTCCTTTTAGTTTATCTTTAATTCTTCATTAAACAATTTATAATCATCAATCAAGATTAACATTTAGCAATATATCATAACTACCCAAATATTAGGAATATCAAAGTGGTTTGACTCAACCTATCTACGTATGGTTATTATGTATAATTATTCCTTTTGTCGTCTAATGTTCCAATTAGATATAGAGTATGGATATAGTGTCTACTCTTATAAATCCAATCATGTTCGTTCTTGTTAGATAGTAATTAATTTATAATTGATATTTAAAAATAATTTTCAAATTTCAATTCATTTTGGACAGATAATTCTTTAAATCATTATTATTTGAGAACGCTAGAACATTCTCTCTAATTATTTTAGGCTGATGAATACTTTGTTGACCAATCAATTATCTCCATATGGCTTATATTGTACCTAAGTAATACCATTTGAGTTGTCTTAATTAGAATAGGTCATAATAACATCAAAACATAATAATTCACACAAGAGATACTTTTGGTAAACTTCAAGTTTAAAGATTAATTATATAACCATCATAACAAGGAAATCCATAGATATAAAGTTGTATTACATTTGGGATCCACATAATCAAGTTAGTTCAGTGGACTTATTCTTTAATATGCTGAAACATATTTATTTAAGTTTCAATATTCTTTAATTTATAAGATCAATCACTTTCTTCACTATAAAAAACATAACATGCGCTAGTTTTACTGTTTTATTTATATCCGTCTTAATGGAATCACAACTAGGAACAATTTAGGAATAATACATAAATACAAATTGACCTCGTCGTAATTTTAATTGTAAAATAATTATTCTAGGAAATTTATCTTTAACAAAATATATAAAGATAAAGAATGCCTTTGTTAATTAAAATACTAATGTCATACCTAAAATTGCAACCAATTGATTGGTTACAAGGCCATAAACTAATAGTGAGATAATATATAAAAGGAAATTTAATGACATGTTACTTTGATGTGTGGGTAGTGATGAAATTGATCAAATCCTAAAAGATGTTCATGAAGAAGTTTGTGCCATATAACTTAATAAGCATTTAAAAAAATAAGCCACCAATATGACTATATGATATGGTTACTCCTTATCCCTTCTTTATATGGGGAACAATGTGTTGAGCCTGATTAACCTACCAGTCTTGGATAGTAATCGATTCATTTTAGTGGCTATAGATTACTTTATAAATTGATTAAAGTAGTCTTTTATTCTCACGTCACCTAATGAGTGTTTAAACTTAAATATTAAATCAATTAAAAAGTTGTGTGAATAAGTCAAGATTTAACACTTAAATTCAGCTTCCTACTATCTACAAATGAATGGAGAATTCAAATATGCAAACAAAAATATCAAAAATATCATCAAAAAGATGGTGGTTACTTATCGACATTGGCATGACATGCTTCCATAATTGTATCAAGCTTATTAGACAATAAAAAGAACTTTAACAAGGACAACACCTTACCAAGTAGCATATAGAAATGAACTAGTAAAGTAGAGGTATCCTCATCAAGACACAATTCAAGAAGTTGAATAAGAAAAAATATTTTATGACTAGTTAAACTTAATTAAAGGAAAGATATTGTTAACAATTTTCTATGGTATATAATGGGAAAGATTAACCCCATTATATGACAATAAGGCAAAACATGAACATTCTTACCATGAGATTTTATAAAAGAGATCCTCCCCATATAGAAAAATTAGAGAGGCAAATGGGCTAATAATTATGAAGGCTCCTATATCTTGGACAAAGTTTTCTTTAGTGGTGCATGAATTTTAATTATTGAGGATGGAAAGTATTGTAAACTAGTAAGTTTTAACATTGTCAAAAAATATTTTTGTTAAGTTCTTTAGATTGATACCAAAAAATGATAGTCTAGACAAAAAAAAGAAAGAATAAATAAAATATCTTGCTAAACTAAAAGTTGGTAATGATGGTCTAAGAAAAAAGTTAAAGAAGCTCACTAAGATAAAAAACCAACAAACGAAGACCTAGGCAAAAAATAGAGAATTATAAAAAATTGGATAGTTAAAAAAAGAAATCACAAATTTTTTTAAAAAATAAATCACAAGTTACATTAAGATAAGGGTTTTTGGCATTCTAGTGCCTTAATATGCGTGAAATATACATATATTTTCCGTAGTATTTTACTTCATTTTCATTCTAGTGCCTTCATATGTATGAAATATACATATATTTTCCATAGTATTTTACTTGATTTTCATATTAAATTACCATGATTTACTTTTTTGTTATATTTTTAAGTAATTGAGAAGATTTATCTTTGGAATATTATTGGTTAATAATTAGGGGCTATTTCAAATAAAAACATGAAGAAAAACATAATTTTTAGTTGACTCATGTTTGGCCTAGCCTTTATACTAGCCTATGTCTATCACTAATCAAATGTAGAAGAAATCGTGGCCTATAACACAACCTAAAGAGAGACCATGTGGCTTAAAGAAATTTGATGCCTCAGATAGTGTGATTGCTAGAAAAGAAACAAAGAGGTTTATGGTTAAGGGCATGTGCATGCCATAAAAGGAAAGGCATGAACAATCTTACTCAAATAATATTTTGCAAACCCTAGAATCATATGAATAAGAGAAATTTCACATCAAATTAGGTGACATTTTAGATTAAATTTTAATATTTCAATTGTTACCTTTTATTTATTACTAATAAACACACCTATGAGTGACTATTTCCAATAACATCAAGTAGATACGTAGAGAAGCATTTCCAACTCTTTTTATTCTTAACTCTACCAACAACCTAAGAAAAAGGATATATACTATCATTTAAGTCCCTTCTAATGGTTTTCAGTAGTTTCTCACCATATGTCTACATTAGTTAGTGCTTTAGAGGGTGCTTTAATGGCTACTTTAGATGTTAATTCAATGGCTACTTAAATAGGTGCTCCAATAAATACTAGGTCATCATTATCCTAAATTACTTCAGTAGGTATATCTACTATAGGGTCATAAAAAGTGCATATTTTGGGAAACTTTTCCACATCCAAATACATTTCAATTATCTTAAGTTTTCTTTCTTCTATTATTTATTATGATATTATATTTTAAAAACTAAACAATACTAAAGAAATCACCAAGGTAAGTGCATCTATCATTCTTATAATATAGTTTAGAAAGTGTAAGAGTCCATTCCTTGAGGACTATAACTATTAGTACTACCCATCTTTCTATTATCTAATTTAACAAAACAAGTGATCAACTTTTTAAAAATTAATTAAATTAAAACAAAAAGTAAGAGAACCAATTAAAGTAATAGACAAGAATAAAATAACTAATTGATAATGAACATCTAGATATAGAATCCCCCTAGAACCTTTCATATGCTTGAAGTTATCTTAATTTAATGGTCAACTCTTGTTTATTTAGACTAGTAGGAATCCAAAGTTATAACTAAGTTGACTGATTTAATTATATTTCTAATCAAAACCAATACGAATGCATTAATTCTCTCTATGAATATCCTTAATATATTTGAATCTAACCTATAAGATTTACATGATCCTACTATAGGCTTCCATATGACTCTCATTATTAATACTTTGATATAATCATAAATGTAATATCTCGATCCATATATATGAAATCTGATATTGAATCTTCTAAATTCCCTATTTCATTTTAACAAAATAAACAAACATGAGTAATTCTTAGGAAAACTATATTCTTGCATTAAATATAATAATCTATTAAAAAGAGTAAGTATATGGTTCATCCCATTTATATCTATATTATAATTTAGTTCATACTGAAATAAATAAAATACATAATAAATGAGAAAGAACACAAAAAAATAAGAAATCATTCTTATAGATCTTGAAATCTTGATGTTCTTGATGAAACTTATTGGACCTTTTACTTTTCTCCTATATTACTTCCTTCTTGATGTGTTCTTGACTGCTCTCACCATCCTGTTGTCCTCCATTTATCCTTTCTTCTAAGAATTCACCCTTATTCCCCCTTTTACTCTTTGGTCCTCTTAAATAGCTTTCCTCTTGTGATCCTCTCATCCTTTAACCGTTCTTAGATCGTTCTTAGATCTAATTACTATATGGTCCTCCCAGTTAGCCCTCTAGCTATTTTCTCATCTTCTGAATATCTTTACATCCAAAATGTCTAGTGTGGCCCCTATTGATTGATCTCTTGTCCTTTTAGATGGTTCTATTTGATTTATTATCTTGTCTTAAAAAATCCTAAAATTTTAGTAAACATAGTACCAATATAGGCCTATGTTGATCCTAAAATCTTCATAATAGCCATAAGCCCTAATTTATATAAATATCATGTATAAGACGCGTTACCAAAATGGTACCGCATTGCACCCATATTGGTTTTATACTTTTTCTTGTTAGAGTATTCCATATTGACTAAACATGAAAATATTAAGATTTATAAGTGGTAAGGATCAACTATCCAAAAAACTAATTCTAGTCATTTTGGCAATGGTTGACCTAAGCTCAATTCTTGTTAATGGACTCTACACTCTACCCATATTAAAAAATTATAATATTTCTATCGCATATTAGAGGGTCTATCCTTAGAACACAAATCTTAAATGTATGAATACAGGTTTATGTTTAGGTAGTGTTACAAAACATAAGACCATGTTTAGATTGTGTTCATTTATATGGCAAGTTATCAAATAAGTATAATGGACCACTTGACTACATGAAAAAATGTTGCGTCATTTTTGAAGAATAGTAGGAGCACGGGTAGGGCTAGGTCTACCTGTGCTTGGCCTGTGACCCGATCAGGCTGACCATTTTTGGCTTATGGCTTGCTCGTGGCCCAATTAACTAGGGCCAAAATCGGGTCGAGCCAGGTTGGGTCAAAATTGAAATCCCTAGGTATATGTTGCTAATCATGTTCTGAGCATGGGACCATGTTTACCCTGTGTTCATCTAAAATTACTCTAGAACTTGTCCAACTTAGCTCTAACTTGCCTAAATTTACTCCTTTATTAGAGATCTAAAACAAGGTTTATAAATAAAAATAAACTAAATTAAGAGTCAAGTCTTATAGAAATCATCAAAGTAAAGATAAATGCTTCCAAAGTTGTTATAAAAACATAGAGGAGTTAGTAGTTATCAAATTCTCCCACATTTAAGTATTTGCTTGTCCTCAAATAAGTTAATATTATCACTATTAACTTAAATAGGTGGTAACATCAAAAAGATAATTTAACAAATCAATCATATCAATTAAGAATATCCAACATTTATTCAATTTCAAAGTTCATCAATTTACTAGGCATTTAGTTATTTGCATTAAGTTATAAATCAATTCATTTAATTTTAAAATCCTTCAAACTTTAACTTAATCTGCTAAAAAGCAAAAACTCTAAATTTAAAAATAACGCAAAAGAATTTAGAATATTGTTTGAAAAGTTATCTAACCTTTTGACACAAGATTAAATACCTTATTATGAATACTCTTGATTACTTAATTTGTTCATTGTTTCAAATAGCTACTAACACTAAACTTTAACTTTTTACTTGAATTGAAGTTAGTGGAGTGAATTTATTTAATGCTTACTTATTAAACTAAAAAAATGTATAGGATACTAAAATGATTAAAAATATTTCAATTCTAACTCAATTTTGTGTTTAAATTATACAAAAAGTTTGACAGTATAATTCAAGTATCCATCCTCAAAATTAATGAAGCAAATTAAATTTCACTTAATCACCAAAGCTTGTAAACTATTTACCTAAACTAATCAAATCATAAAGAGATAGTTATTATTTTAGATTTATATTATTATGATTTTTAGAGGCAGGGTTAATATAAAATTAAAAATTATATAGCATAATATATTGAGGGGCTATTTTATAATTTTAAAAAAATTCAAGGACTATTTTATAATTTTAAATTTTTACCTAATACAGTACTTGGTATTGATCGGTACTGGTATAGTATTCATAACATTGCTATTAATTACTCTCTAGTTCTCCTAAATGTCTCTCCTTGATTTTCTGTGTCTCTTATTTTTATCTTAAGAAAACCCTAAAAAAATTTCAAACTTGGGACTAACATCGGTCCATATTAGTCCCATATTCTTTACAGTCATTAAAACCCTAATTTACATAAATATTAATGCGAACATATGTCACCAACATAATACTATATTGCACCTATGTTGGCTTTATACCTCTTTTATTGTGTATATGAGGATCCATCTTTAGAACATGGGTCTTAAAGGTATGAGCATGGGCCCATATTTAGGTCATATTACTGAATACAAGACTATGCTTGGAATTTATTCCTTCATATGGGAAGTTGTTTAGAAAGCAAAATGGATCAATTGACCACAAGGGAAAGCACGGTACCATATTACTAATTGTGTTCTAAACCTAGGATCATGTTCAACTTGTGTTCATCTAAAATCACTCTAAAACTTCTTCAAAACTTGCCTAGATTCACTCCTTCTTTATTAAAGAGCTAAAATAAGGCTTATAAATAAAATATAAACTAAATTAAGTACCAAGTTCTGTAAAAAATTAAAGCACAAACTAAATGTTCTTAAAATCATGCTGAAAATATAGAGTAATTAACACTTATCAATTGTCCTTATTAACTTCCTTACATCATTATCATTCCCTATTTTGTTCAAATAATTAATGCGGAAACTATCATAGTTTCCATAGATGCCAATACCTTAAACTCTTAGTATTGAGCATGAAGACAACTAATATTATCTCCTCCTCCTCAACATTAAAATACTCCCTCTCTTCACCCTCATACCTCATATCTATTATAAACTTGAAAATTTTACCATAAAAACATTTAAACCTAATTATAGGATCAAAAGTAGCAGTCATATTTCAACCATTAGCTACAACAAAATTGTAGCAAATAAATCATATTATTAAGCAATTATTAAATTTTAATCCTTAATACATGAAGATTATCATCAATTTGATCAAACAATAAAACAGGTCTTAGAGGGTTACGAATGCCTTTTATTAACAATATAATGTTTAAGTGTGTGCAAAAGAAAAAGGAACTAGTTTTAGATCAACCACATAAACATAAAGATATATAAAAAGAGAATCCTAAATTATCATGCAATATATATTTGAAGTAATGTTAAACTATCATACAAGTTAAGTAGATTTTGTTATGCCCATTCATGGAGATATTACATTAAACCATAACCAAAGGTAGAGCCAAAAGCACATTCATAGAGATACAGTGAAGAAAATTAAATTTTTAATAACATAAATTGGGACTTTCATGATATCTTACCTTTCAAACTTAAAAGGAAGTTAGGATGTTTTTATCACTCTCTATGCAAACTTCCAATAGATATATACAGACACAACAAATTCAAAAAACTATGCTTAAAATTCTAGTTTTCAAAATTATGGAAATTGAAGATTAAAAGATATTAAATTGAGTTCACATAACTTACTCATCTAGAAGTAACCAAATGTAATATTTTTCATTATCAATTGAGTTTCTTAGTCTATTTAATCTATCATAGTTCCCTTGTTGAACGTCAAAAAACCAAAGAGGACTACTAATGCATCAAGCAAGAGCAGGAGGAGATGTAAGAGACAAGCTCCCGCTTGAATCCAACAATGTCGTGTGATATCAAGTTTTATATAACATCATTGGCTATGTAACATAAGTAAGTCACATAACATGCCATGTAACACTAAAACATTTTAAGATTTTGTCATTTTATTGTTTTTATTATTTTTACTAGCAACAATTGATGATAGGGGTTGCAGGTAAGATATTAGTATATAAAGCATAAGGGGTAAATAATAGTTTACGAAAATTAAGGATTGATATAAAAAGGTCCAAACTACGGAGGACCCGATGTAGCTAACCCTTAAAATTATATCTTCCTAAGCTTGATAGATATGAGCTTTACTTTAAAGTCATTAGTATAATTTCTAGGCAAATGGAAATGAACTCTTTAAGAACATCCTTTAATTAGTTATGGCGTTCCTAAGTTCTTAGGACATCTTTATAAGGTGTCTCACAACTATATAGGATGCAAAATGAATACTATGATTTACTCCATATGGCAAGAACGCAATCGAAGAATTTATAAGGGTATGGAAATGAGTAACCAGCAATTGGCAGAGATTATTATGAATTAGATCCGAGAGGCTAATATCGCTAATGACAAGCACAAGTTAGCTAGCCATGAAGTAAGAAGGAGCTGGTCGCTATAATGCTTTCTTTTGTAGCGTCTAGTTAGTTAAGTGGTGTAGTAGTTAACTAGATCATATGTTGTAGCTAGAAAAAAATTTTGTACAGAGATATGTAATAGCTTTTTGTTGGAACCCGTTTTCGGAGTCCAACATTCCGGAATATCAAAAGACGTGAACGTATTATCCTATAAGGTTATTTCCATAGGATCTCTCTAGCCAAACCAGTCTAGACAGAGGAATCACAAATTGACTTCTTCAGAAAAATTGTATCTCCATGTCTCTAGTTTATTTTGAAACAATAATCATCTCATTTGGAGCTCTACAGGTCAAGATATGATTAAAATACCGAAGTATCTTTAGTAAAACAACCAATTCATGCTCTTTCGGTCGTTTCCCTCACTTTCTCTCCATCAATATTTTTTGAATCAACCCCAATGGATACCAAAATTTATGGGGAGGTAGAGAAATATGTTAGGAATCTATTAGTTAAATAATCACTTCATTAGGAGATCGGGTGATGAAGTTATGTCCAAAAGAGTCAAACCTGATTATGTCCTCAATCATATTTTACCTATCTTGGGACAATTGGCATAACTTTCACTAGGGATATCGAATTTTGGTCTTTTTAAGACAGTTTTGAAGAGGACTTCGAGATCTACCACTATTATGAAGAACATAAAGAAATATTTTGCCATCTAGAGGGTCAAAATTGCTTTGTCTGGTTCCTATGCTTCGTCTAGTGCTTCATCTAGTGCTTCATCTGATGCTTCGTCTGGTGCTTCGTCTGACGCTTCGTCTGATGTTTCATCTGGTACCTATGCTTCGTTTGACGCTTCATCTGGTGCTTCATCTGATGCTTCGTCTGGTGTTTCATCTGGTGCTTTGTTTGGTGTTTCATCTGATGCTTCGTTTGGTGCTTCGTCTGTTGCTTCGTCTGATGCTTCGCTGGTACCTATGCTTCGTCTGATACTTTGTTTGGTACCTATACTTCGTCTAGTGCTTTATTTGGTACCTATGCTTTGTCTGAAGGCCATATCTTTTGCGTCCAAAGTCTAAAATTCAAGAAGACAACTTTAGCTAATTCTACCTAAATCGATACAGTGTTTCCCTTAAATTCAGAACACAATTTCTACACCTATGAAAACTTACAAAATGCCATATCTCTTCATATCACTTCAACTACTAAGTACTTTTGTTAAATTCTTGAATCTCACCTCAAATGATTAATCCCATACAACCTTTCCAATCTCTAACATTCTATTCTAAAACAAACAACAATTTTGCAATCTCAACGAAGAAGAATATGCACATACCCATTCCACTTCCACAACTATCATACCCAACATGTAAAATAACATCATCATACACAAAAGCAATTTCTCAAATTCTCATTCTCATTACTAAGCAAAGTAAATATTTGAACAAGCTTTACTACATATCAACATATACATCACTAACTTAAAACAAAATGCCAAGGATGTTCATGTTTGATATGTTTATAAAGTTATCCAAAATGTTCACTAACTTAGTGCAAAAGTCTCTAACTATCTTAAAGTTTCCAATGCCTTACAAAGATTGCTAATCGTCTCGTTCTGCACATGAGAAGTGAAAAAAGAATGGGTTGAGCTACACAGCTTAGTGGCTAATGCATTTATAACCATCGGCAATCGACCATAATTCAAGCATATGCACATGTATAGCTAGCAATTCAAGCATTAATCAATTTAGCTCAAAATTCATAACACAATATATAGATTTTAGCCATTAAACACAACACTCAAATGCGTCATACTTGACAATTCAAAGATTCAATGCACAAACAAATGGCTTGAGAGTTTCATGAAATGAAACGGAGAAATCGAAGTTTACGCCGTGAACAAAACGAGTCCGACTTCTTAGGATCTCATGGCCTCAAGTGGGCAACTGGGAGAAGGCTATAGGTCAACGTGCATGTGACTAATGAAACGGGTTCCTCTCTTGCCCAATCACAAACAAATTTTATACTCAATAAAGTCAATCATAAATCCATAATCTCATGCTTCTTTTACTTTTTCTTCTTTCCTTTTATAAAAATATTATAACCTTTTTCAAGGCATAATATAATCATAATTCATCATATATTTTGAAACATTCACAACGATTTCAATTTTAGGCAAATCAAATACAAGCAAATTAATATACACACATATAGTGGTATTGCTGTCGCTTGCAACCAAATTCAAAAAGAAACCAATTTTTGTTAATACAAATGAATGCAGTGGTGGTAAGTGGATATCGTTCCTACGAGGAATTTTTAGCGGCAAAGAGTTTACGAGTTCAAAATTAAAGTAAAGTAACAAAGAGGGGTTTTCAATTCACATAAAATTAAGAATGTAGAAATAACAAAAATTAAAAATTGATAAAAGTAATTAGATTTGAAAATTTAATAGACAAACTTGGTTTCGGTTTACCGATGTTATCACACTAAAATGGATCCTGATATAAAATTCAATTCATCAATAAATATTCATTGGGGGACGTTTTCTTGTAAGTGTAAATGAATAGAAACATGTATTTTACTCATTCTTATCAACCAGTAACCTAGATACAATCGTAAGTTCAATTGATTGATAGTATTAAGAATTAAGAAACTAATGAACAAGATAATACATGTACGACATGCAAATAATCTAGCTGAACGTCCTCTTAGAATTTCCAACTCTAACATAAAGAAGGTAATCATAATTGCTACTTGTGATTAATAAAACTGAAAGTCATATTTTATTAATCTAGCTATTAAACGAATCAATTCTTAGCTGCGCACTTAGAAATCAATCAATTCAATTAGAAAAAGTAATTCAGAAGACACTCAATGTTCATTAACAAAAACAATTTTATTAAAATATCTCACACATAATAGATGATAATACGGTTCCTCTCAACCAAGAAAAGGAACTTAGCTACTCATAATGAAAGTGAAAAATGAAGAAATAGTAAAACATAAAGTCTCCATCCTTGGTCTTTCTCTAACAAATTTGAAAATACTTAGAAAAATACTACAGAAATTGAAAGCTAACTATAGCTATCAGAAACATATGGTCTGTGTGAATAGTAACATTTTTCTCTTTTTAAGCCTTTTTCCGATTTCTTCAATTGCCTTCTTGTGATCTTTTGCAGACAATCTTTATCCCCACTTTAAGTTGCAAATCTCATTGATAAGATAGCAATCTAATCTTTGAAGATTTGTGAAAATTTCCAATTTAAACTTGAAAACAAAATCTGTAGAAGCTGTTCCCATCCTTGCACGGGGCCACGTCTAGTCATGAATTTGCTGCTAATTTGGAATTTGGAATTTCTTTGTTTCTTTTGCATCTTTTTAACTCAATTTCATCTCCCAAGTGTTGGAAATCATCTGAAAACAATTAAGACACA